>JAOTQQ010000004.1:25349133-25454308 GCA_026546715.1 Gallinago undulata
CACTGTAAAGAATTTCTTTCTGGTGTCTAATCTAAATCTCTCCTCTTCCAATTTAAAACTGTTGCCCCTTGTCCTGTCACTACACTTCCTTGTAAAGAGCCCCTTCTCCGGCTTTTCTGTAGGCTCCCTTCAGATATTAAAAGGCTGCTATAAGGTCTCTCCAGAGCCTTCTCTTCTCAAGGCTGAACAACCCCAGCTCCCTCAGCCTGTCTTCATAAGAGAGGTGCTCCATCCCTCTGATCATCTTTCTTTTCATCCATGGGGATAAACCCACTACAAGTTACTATGGCCCCAGTCAGGATCCAAACACGAGCACTTTGCCTTGTGGAGTAGCAACTCCTCGACTCCAGTTAAATTGGAAATAATTAAAGCGTAATTATGGGTAGCTGAAAGCACCAAGAGAGGAAAGTCACTTAGATTTCCAGGCTAAAGTCTCAGCTCAGGGAGGCACTGAACATCCTCACCTCCTGCAGACTCATAGCACAAGGGATCCCTACTGATGAGAAGTAAAGCCCACAGAATGAGGCCCAATCAAATAGATGTTTTTTGATTGTGCATTTGTATGTATGGCCACAATCTCTCTGCTGGAAGACAGGTTGGGGCTTTATTAGTCACTGATGTTCGTGAGAGAAAATCTGGTTTCATCAGCAGCCATGCTACCTGCACAACAATGTCCCAGCACCACACAATTCCCCATTTCACGTAAGCTTTTGCACCATTTCCATTTACTATGAACATAGGCTGTTCTCCTAGGGAAAATTCACTACTCCAGACTTCCCTGGCTTTAATATTTATTACCAAGGACAGCAAAGGATTGATCCTGCCACAGTGACGAGATTCATCTTGAGACTCAGTGTAATTCCCACCAGCACACACGGAGACCCTCTCAGCACTTTTCAGTGCTCCAGACAAGCACACTTCCCTCCATCAAGTCCATCTTCCCACACAAGGGCCTTCAGCTCCCATGGTGTCTTGTTTCAGGTATAGACCTGCAGTCATACCCACTCTTGTCCATATCATTGTATACTGTTGTATATATTGTATATAAAGACTATAGCAGCAGCCTCTCCCTCTCTACCCAAGATGGATTTCATTAGAGTCTTTCTACCGGCCACGGGTCTTGCAAGTCCCTCTAAATTACAAAAAAGAGATGTTTCAACAGACAATAAGTGAAAGTGAATCAGATTTGGAGAAGAAAGTGCATTCTTCAAGAGTGTAATAAAACATACATTGACTAGGGATTTCGTTTATAAGGGGAACTATTGTGCCTTGCGTTGGAAGCCTCGCGAACACTTACGACAGCCTACGGGACGTTGCTTACAGATCCCAAACCTCAGCGCTTCTCAATAAACAGCGTCTGCACGTGTGTAACCATGTAAATAACCCTATGCATAACTGCATACAGAACATACATTAGATACTTAAACAGCATCTTAGAAGTCCTTAGAACAATAGGTTGAACCAGATGGCGGTGTAGTCCCGCGGGAGAACCTAATGCAGTAAAGCAGAACTCCTGGCAGAAGCAGCACAGTTCTAAGAGAAGGATAAATCTCTTACATTTAGGCATGATGCCTAGGCATTAACTTTCCTTTCTTAAGTGAATAGTTTAAGTAATATTTATTTTGTGAGGTAATCTTCTTGTTTCCTCTCACAAACCTAGGTCTAGCACTGCTATTGCCATTACATTCTCCTGGACTGCCTTCTCCAGTGTGTTGTCTTCCTTCATTCATAGGCCCTGGTCCTGGTGGTGGCCTGCAAAGCCCCGTAAATTCGCACTGTTTGGCCTGGCAGAGGCTGAAAATGTCCCTTCCAACCATAACATGGATTTTTCTTCTTCTCACTAACTCCTGATGAGAGCTTATGAGAAGAAACTCAAGTCTCTTTCCACCCAACTTCAGATTGTGGAATCTCTCAGGAATGTTTCCTTCTGCATTGGGTCAGGCAGTCACATCTTCAGCTGATTTGATCAGCTTTTCTTTGATCACTTCGATCAGCCTTTCCTTTGATCACTTGTTTGAGGGGGAAGACCTCAGTTTGCACCACCTGAGCTGGACTGAGGGTGCACAATGTATAGATGGTTTCCCCTTCATAGTCTCTGCACTATTCAGAGGAGATGGATTTTATTAAAATCTATTTTATGTCATCTTCTGCCCAAATCCACTCAATGAATTTTGTCATTCAGAGGAAGAATTACAAGTAACATATTGCAAGGAGTTTTCGCGAATGTAATCTCTTGATCTAAGCTTTTATATAATTTCTAGTAAATAAGAAACAATTTTATGCTTACATGTCTGCTGTCTAGAACTTGAGAAACTGTGAACATGGCATATGTTGCATGGATCTATTTAAATGCACTTTATTTAAACTAGTAAAGCTTAACAAAATTAAACAAATTTAGAATATTTACTGAAGTGTTTCAATGGAAAAAGTAAAATAATTTAAAACATTTTACTACAAAAGTTTCAGAATAAATTATTATATATTTTTATTTCTCAGACTGACACAGCTTAATAATATGTTGAGTTTTCAAAATAATCTACAATTGTTCTTGTCGGAAGTCAAGGAAAATCTTGCGATCCGAAAATAGTGTTTGAATTACAGCTATTCTTGGATAATTCCACCCAGGATATGAAAAACATTTTCCTTTGGAGTTCACCCCCAAACTGTTTGATTTTCAACGCTGGCAGAAATCCAACAAGAAAGTATTTGCCTTAATTCCAGCTAATTCAACTCAGGGGAAGCAATGCAAAAAAGATCAAATTCTAGTTCTAAATTCAAGACTAATTTTCTCCACAACTTCAAAGATCCCAGTGGAAAAAAAAAAAGTTATACATCATAAATATAAAGAATTACTATGGAAGGAAAATGCCATTTCTGAAATCAAGTATCATATCTGCCATCACTCCTGTTGGTGCAGCTAACGAGACTCAGGGATGCTCGGAGAATCCCAGCATCTGTTTAACAGTCATAAAGCCAAAGTAAAGGAAAAAACACTTTTTTTTTTCACCCTCATGCATTTCTGTAGCCTGTCTCTGGGATCTGCTGCATGGCCTTGAAGGCTTTTATTGCTAATACAGATCATGCCAAGTGCTGGTGGATCACAAATTAGCAATAGCCATAGTACAATGAAGGTGCTGCACAGATATTAAATGTGCTAAATCTACTCCCCGAAGTATTTTATTAAGAGTATCCTATAACATAATTGGTGAGGTAATTCCAAAATATGTGACAAATTCTGGATGTGTTTTAGACAAGAAGACATGTTTTCTGGTGATGGATGCCTCATTGAGCCCAATTGAGGGGATCACTGGGAAGTGGTATCACTGCAGTCTCACCAAGCTCATTTTCTAAGGAGCACAATATTATTTTACTGTTTTTTAGTGATCCCTTGCGTGGACTTACACCGATCAAACTGAACTCTGTAAAATTCCCTTCTGGTGCAGCTCAGTGCTACAACTTGTGCTCAAGGAAATTAATGCCTTATTCTTTGGTGCACACCTACTGGGAGGTATTTCAGCATTGGTAAAGTTTGGAAACACATGTGCCCTAATAGACTCTCTGCGGCCCCGTTCAGCAGCCACAAGGCTGCTAAATTTCACATCACATTATTTGCAAACATGGAAAAAGGGTCTCCTGCCAACCTTCCTAGTGTTCTCTGTAAAACACGTCTGATTTTCACTTACGGCATAGCAGTCTGCTGGCAATAATCAACACCTCCACCGCAGTGCAAAGGGGCACTGGTGTAAATGTGCATCAGGCCCCCAGGCTTTGCTAAACTGACCCAAGAAGCCACCCTGTCCTTCCAGACACAGTATTGTCATAACTTCCCTCCCGGCAGCAAACTGTGCCTGGACTTACTCCAGCCGTACAGAACAGCACAAGACCCTTAGCTCATTCTTTGCTGCTTAAAACATCTAAATCCATTGCAATTCCTTAACCAAAATTAATTGTAAGTTTCCAGTTCTTAAATCCTTGGAACCTTCAGACTCTCCCACACCTTTTCCCGGTGCTGTATTGAAATATGTCATAAACTAAACACATCCATGCAGAAAGAAACCGGAGAAGGGAAAGTTCGCAATGCAGTCAAACTCTGGGATGTCTTTTATTTTGCCCATTGAGATTGCCTTCCCAGTATCACGTACATCAGTACCTCCTGATGTACATCAGTACCTTCCTATAGACATGGAAGTGATTCCCAGCATTTGATAAGAGACATGCTGTCTCCCTGCACCTCTACCTGGTACCACTCATCTTCTACTTGGGGCATCCCACAGCCACCAGTGGCTCCTACTCTGGACTAAGTCTCCATCCTCAAGGCTAGCAGAAATAAGGCTGGCAAGTTATGTCAACCAACAGAGGATCTGACCCTTCTTTGAATTTTATTTTAATTGCATATTGGAAGTACAAAGTGCTTTAAAAGAAAGTCAAGGATTATAGGTTGAGCTTTGGAAAGGGCTGGCACATATTCCATAATCAATTTCATACCATGTAGTCATCTAAACAGCATTTTTTTCGCAGACAACGTAGTAAAATTTAACAAGCTTTTTGTCTTCAGTCTGTCTCTGAATGCAAGTACAATTCATAACGTCTATGCACACTTCAGGTTTTGTTTAGGCCCTTGACATCTGCTTGGGCAAAAATAGCTTTGGCACAGACTTCCACAACAGCAAATCTACTTACACTTAAGAAAACATGTTGTTTGTTGTTATGGTACATTACAAGTATAATTCAGAAATATTCACATGGAAAAAAGAGAATGATTTAGTTCTGGTTTTCTGGCATCTAGTCTCTCCCCCCTTTTCTTTTTAAACCACAACATTTTTCTAAGCAGGTTTATCTTGATGGAAAACCCTACATACATACAGAGTCTGCACACTGTAGACATGAAAAAACAGATATTAACTGTAGCATCTTCTTTAAGGAGAATATTTTTCTTTAACCTCTACACAAAAAGCATACATCAGCAAACAAGGGAAGTTAACATCAAGGAGTAAAACAAGAAAGGCCAGAGAAACTCTGCAGTAATTTTCTTTTGACATTTATGTTTTAATAGATTCCAGAGCCTCATAATTTCTAGGCAGTCTGAAATGGCCATTTGACAGATTTTCACCCTGATGAAAAAGTCATATACTTCAGAGAAAAAATGCAAAATAAAAACAACCTTCCACACACACAACAGAGTGCCCCTGAAACATGCAAAATAAAGACTGAATATGCCAAATCCAACTCACAACCACCTACAGCTCTCCCCAAGCTATGGGTTTGTTTGGTAAAGAGGAGAAACTGGGCAGGATCTTTGATGCTCTGCTCTTAATTGCATTAATTCCCTGTGGTGAGGAGCTCTGTAGTGCTGCCCAGGCACCCCATCCATGCCTGTACAGGTGCAAAGACCTCACCTGGTCCATGCTGGACCCAAAGCCAAGGCACAATCCAACATCAGGGGCAGGTGGCATCTGCAGAATGAATGAATTCTCACACTCGGAGTCAGGCATAAACTTTGGTGCTTTGTGGGTGTATGCCAAGGGTCATCTTAGACACTCCTGCTATACTCGTGCATTAGGCTACACTGCCTTATTACCAGATGATGAAACCTCGTATCTGTGTAAATCAGCACTAACCAGTTCTTAACGGGAATGGTGCTGAGCCCCTGAGCCTGGAAGCGGAGATTTCCAAGCTCTCAAGTTTTCAGGTCAAAATTCAACTTCGTGCTGCTCAAAGATCAACTCTATGGAAACCAGAAATGATGCCAACCATCTCAAGGCAATTTCACTCTGGATCCCCATTCATTTCTGTCGCAGTGAATTGCTGACAGCCTGTCCGGTGACTTAAAGGACTTCTTAATGAGCATAAACCTCCCCAGTCTGGCCTTCCTTCCCTCTCCCTTACTCCATGCTGCCCTTGGCAGAGCAGCTCGGCAACAAGAGTGGCACAGAGAAACTCAAAGGCAGAGAAACTCAAAGGCACAACTGACTTTTAAGCACTTTAGCACCGGCTGGCACTTGTGCCCTCTGAAACCCCCCTGGATAACTACCGGGGCAGAGTGCCCGTCCTCTGCCAAATGGCTCGCAGTGATTTCTTTGGATCTCAGGGAGGCATTTTGCATTAATCCTGACTGTGCCACATCTGCACTCTGGATTAAGAGAGGCTTTTATTTTCCAGAGCTGTCAATCTGGTATTTTTCCATGCTCAATAAATTCACTTTTTCTATAAACAAAAAAATAACAAAGAAAGAAGATGACGAACTACAAGGCGATTCAGTCTTGAAATTTCTGGCTGCTTTTCCTCTCCTAGTGAGGGATCAAGACATACTGCTACAGCTTCATTCAGCAAGGTCTTATGGAAATCTCATTTTGATACTAAAATGATGTTTCCAAATGTATGTTTTGCTCATTGAAGAATTCACCCTCATTTATCTCTCCTATTGGACAGAAAAGGAACAATAAATTATTCCAGCCCTGAAAGCAAATAGGCAGTGACAAAAAAAATAAAAGGAGCATATTGACCCTTATTTTTCACTTATCTGCCTAAACATTTTATCTTCTTATTATGTAAAATATGTCTGGCTCAGCTTTGGATGGGGGCCTACTGTGGCTGCATCTCCATGGCAATCGCAATGCGAGATGGCAGCCAGCACTGTACAGCCTCAAATCATCCTTCTTTTCTTGTAATTTCACTTACGAGGCGTGGGTTTCTCCTGCCACAAGACTCGATAACAGAGTGCTATTAGGTGACCCATTCTGTTTTTCAAGTGTTGGTTAAAGTTGGAGTTGTCTTTCCCTTGGATGAAGCTTTTAATCAAGGATTCACATAAAAATCCAGGAGGTACTTCAAAACTTCATTAGAAATAAAGCTAGCGTAAGCAACACCAACTTAAAGCTAAAAAAGCTTTTTCAGGCTCTTGGCCAGACAAAGGGACTTGCAGAAGGTGGGGTAAGTACCACAAGAGGTAAAAGTATACTTTTTGTTTTAAAAATATTTTTTCAGCAAGGACAGAGGATCCTCTTCATGTAGGTGCACTGGCAGACATACCCTGCGAGGGAGCATGATGTGATTTGGCACTGTAGATGAAAAAAGACATTAGCAGAAGGGAAATCAGGACAAGGGATTTGTAATGGAGACTGGCAAGTTCCAGAGACTCAATTTTTAATGACATAATTTTAAGGAAATTCCACACTGGATATCACAAGATCACAGAAATGCTGGTTGGAAGCAATGTCTAAAAATCTTCGGTCCAACCTTCCACTCATAGCAAGACTATTGCTGACAGTTGGTCAGGTCAGCCAACACTTTGTCTAGCCAAGTCTTGAAAGCCTCCAAGGACAGAGATATCATGATGGCTTGGGTAACCAGGAGTGCTTCCAGTGCTGCTCCACCCTCCTCATGAAAAAAGTTTCCTTACGTCTAATTTAAACCTCCCAAGCTGCAATTTGTTATTGCTCAGTTTTATCACGTGGCATTCCTTAGAGTTTGACACTGACTTCTTTGTAACTGCCCTTCAAATAGCTGTAGGAGGCTATTTGAAGTATATCACCCCCATACCTCCTCTTCACCAGTCTAAACCAGCCTGCATCCCTCACCCCTTTCCAAAAAACGAGTTTGAGGCTCTTGAATATCTTGGCTGCAAGGAAGAACCCCAGGCACCAATATAGATTAGGGGTGGACCTTCTGGGAAGTACTTCTGAGGAAAAGAATCTCGGAGTCCTGGTGGATGACAGGCTCTCCATGAGCCAGCAATGTGCCCTTGTTGCCAAGAGGGCCAATGGAATCCTGGGCTGCATAGGGAGAAGCGTGGCCACCAGGTCAAGGGAGGTCATTCTCCCCCTCTACTCTGCACTGGTGAGGCCACAACTGGAATACTGCGCCCAGTTCTGGGCCCCCCAGTTCAAGAGAGACAGGGAACTACTGGAGAGAGTCCAACGTAGGGCAATCAAGATGATTAAGGAATTAGAGCACCTCCCTTACAAGAAAAGGCTCAAAGAGCTGGGTCTCTTTAGCCTGGAGAAGAGAAGGCTGAGGGGACACCTCATCTATGTTTACAAGTTCCTAAAAGGTGGGTTGAAGGAGAATGGAGCCAGACTCTTTTCAGTGGTTTCCAGCGATAGGACAAGGGGCAATGGGCACAAGCTGGAACATAGGAAGTT
Source organism: Gallinago undulata (assembly GCA_026546715.1). Lineage (NCBI taxonomy): Eukaryota > Metazoa > Chordata > Aves > Charadriiformes > Scolopacidae > Gallinago > Gallinago undulata. The sequence continues at coordinate 25,357,275 of JAOTQQ010000004.1, forward strand.
CCACTCAAATATGAAGATAAACTTCTTTACGGGGAGGGTGACAGAGCACTGGAACGGGCTACCCAGGGAGGTCATGGAGTCCCCTTCTCTGGAGATTTTCAAGACCCACTTGGATGCAGCCCTGAGTGATGTGCTCTGGGCAATCCTGCTTAGCAGGGGAGTTGGACTAGATGATCTCTAGAGGTCCCTTCCAACTCTGTCAAATCCATGAAATCCGTGAAATGGAGATGGTTGTGAAGGGTGAAGCTTGGTATGGCCACAAAGTTCTTCTCATCAGCCCCCTTTCAATCTAGCTAATTTCATGTCCCAGGTACCCTCCTACAGCGATGGGGCTCTACTGCTTAATTAATTACATCTTAGGTGGAAAAGGCAATTTTCTTCATTATTTTTCAGCCCAATCCTGCTTTCCCTGAATATTCTTAGGGTTTGGATCAAGAAGACCTTCACCCCAGCATATATATTTCACTGTATTTTATCATGGCTCCCTTGCTCTTCTAAGGTAAGTATCAGTAAAATAAAATTTATTTAGGGCAAAGGTCTGAAACACCTTGGCTTTTTTTTTTTCTTTTTTTGTTTTGTTTTTAATTTACTGCATCCTTTTGATATTTAGCAGAAACCACAGATTACTCATGATGGCAGAGGGAAGGTGCCACCCCCAAAAACCGGGCTGACTCAGCGGCTCAGCGCTGACTCAGAGGGAGAAGACCCGCCTTGCAAACTTCACCATTCCTTCCTCTGGCACCCTGGATTCCCCCCGGGAGTCCCCCACACAAAGACTGATCACGCCTGAGCTCGATCAGCCGGTGAGATAAAGCGAGAGCACAGCCCGAGCGGTGATGGCTCGAGGCCAGGGAGAAGTCGCAGATGCCGGCCAAACCAACTCAAGTGATTTCAAGAGAAAAGAAAGTGGAACAGAATGTGTCATTCCTTAAGAATAGCACAAGTGTCTACTGCAAACACAAGTCAAGGCTCCTCCTTAAAGTTGCGTAATGACTGCAGGTAATAATTTTATTTAGGATTGTAATCTCTATTCTTGACTTGTCCCGTAAATGGGAGAACAGGGCAGCAAACGGGGAGAAGGGAGTGCATGGTTCCCGTGTGACTAACAGAAAAAACTTTAGCAAATCTCTAACTTAGGTTTCTCTCATTACTAGCTCTTTACACATGCAATCTGTGTGCTGTTTAGAGGACACCCCTTACCATGTACGCATACTTTATCCTCTACAGTGAGTCCTGGTCTCATTTCAGAACTTGATAATGCTGCTAATCAAAGTAATTCTCAGGATGGCAGTATCCTCACACTATTTGTAAATGCTGATGATGTGTCCATGTCCTGTCCTCCTTATGTGTTTGGGACTAACTGCTTTTTGGATGAAAAAAGAACATACTGCATTCATTATTTTTTTCTATTATGCTTGTGATTATTCAAATTAAAGTTTTAGTTTTGATTCTCTTATGATATTCTCAATGACCTTCAAGTGCCAAGTAATTCAGCCCAGTCTTTCATGCATTAAGTTACCTGCACAGGTAACCCTCAACACAGGTGGGACTGATGGTATCTGATTTCAGCTATCTGATAGCGAGCTGCCTTCTCTCTCCACTTTGGCGTTTTCCATCATACTGAGCCAGGAGAGATGGGAGCACTCAGGGAAAGATGGCCGGAGCCAGTAGCTTGAGACAGCTGAGCCGAACTTCTCTCCAAATACATCCCTGTTGTCCTCGGATAAAAAGGCTGAGCATAAATGATGAGACACCAAATCCTGAGACTGCTAACACAAGAGTGAGATGAAAATCACCACATCGGTCTGATTCAAAGCCTAATGAAATAAACGAGGAAATTCCTGCCGAACGCCAGGAATAGGGTTCCACCCTGCCGAAGGATTATTAGCTAGTACACCAAGCTGTCCCTGGGTCTGCTCCAAAGCCCACTGGAGTCAGCAGCGTCTCACTAACCAATGTTAACAGGCATTGGATTAGGGCTTTGCTGGCATATCAATAGCATACTAGTGCAATATCTTTTATATTAAACATGGCTGGGTTTGTTTGTTCCAAGCTCAAGACACAGCAAACAAAATAGCTTTAGAAAATGAACCCAAAATCCCATAGCCTGAGCAGGGTCTGGTTCTTTTTGTCTTTTCCCTTTTACCAAATAACCACTACCAGCACTGTGGAATGGAATTTATTTGGAAGACAATTGCTCAAAATCAAATTAATTATTCCTACTCTCTTTATTTACAAATGCATATGCTTAAAAGTAATTCCAAGCAGTTTGGATTTCACTAGTGATTGAGAGGCACTGGGAAGTGAGGACTCTTTTCTGCTATATTGCTACAAAGCAAATGTGATTTATTCCTTTACCATCATTTCTTATTTTAATGTAATAGCATTTTTCTTAGGCAGACATCTTTTTCTTTTCATCAACAGATAATAAAGAGAAAACCACTACGTTTAATGTGGTGTAGAATTGTTTGATTTAAACAATTGACTCTTTTCCTAGTTCTACATTCAGAAAGTATTTATTGGGAAAATGACAGTAGCTAAGTGAGTGAGTTATAGAAGCCATAGCTGAGCTGAAGATGAGTTGATTGCTTTTCCTATTGGCTAAAACCAAGAGTATAACGTCGCTTTTGTTACACTGCTTTCCCAGTCCCCATGTTTATCTTACACGTGGTCCCACATTCAGAAACAAATGGGCTTTCATAACTAAAGCAATTATGGGCTGTCAGCTGAGCTGCCATAGCAGGCTGTGTGCATACTCTTAGCACAATTGGGAACCAGGGTGTGTTGGTGCAAAACCATTTCTGGTGGTCAGACCATGCTGGTGGTAATGTGGATACCACAGCTCAGCATATTGGTAGCCAGTGGGTCTTTTTAAACTGCATACATGGTCTGCTAGGCTCCTCCAAACCAGCAGGCTTCAGTAAATATTACAGTATCTCCTACTTCTTTGTGTAGCATGACTGACCTACCAAGACTTTCATGACTCTTAGCATTCCAGCAGTCAAACAAACCTGTCAAGTACAGCAACATAGAATGATAGAATGGTTTGGGTTGGAAGGGATCTTAAAGATCATCGAGTTCCAACACCTCCCACTAGACCAGATTGCTCAAAACCCCATCCAGCCTGGCCTTGAACACTTCCAGAGAGGGGGCATCCACGTCTCTGGGGAACCTGTTCCAGTGTCTCACCATCCTCACAGTAAAGAATTTCTTCCTAATATCTAATCTAAATCTTCTCTCTTTCAGTTGAAAACCATTACCCCTCGTCCTGTCACTGCACTTCCTGATAAAGAGTCCTTCCCCATCTCATCCTACATCCCATCCTACATCCCATGAAGGGATGTAGACCACCGTCAGGTACTACTACCCTTCAGGAAGGGTGCTATAAGGTCTACCTAGAAACATAAACCTGCCATGATCCTTCCAATCACCAAAGACCAGGACATGTCGGTGGTGGAGGAGAATTGATCAAAAAGCTTGAGTTTTGCAGTGTCAGTCACCCACTCATACCCTTCCTCACTAGATCCAGCAGCAGAATGCGCAATGAAAACTGCCACTTCTCCCACACAGAGGGACGTGGGAGGATTTAATGGCTGTTACTGGTTGATCAAAGGCTCTCAGTGAGGCTGACTCAGTGCCGAGTGAAGTCAATGGAAAGCCCTCCCATAGACTTCAGTGGGCCGTGGATGAGACACTATATTCATAGACTATTATTATTCTAATTGATTTATATGAATGCCATGTGTGCTAAAACAATGCAAAAGAGCAGAGCATTCAAAAAATAAATAAATCTTAATTACATCTTTTCCAAGTAACATGTCAAAAATTTCTGGTAATCTGAAAAACTGCTGGTCCAGATGTCCATTCTCTCCCTCGTGTCAGCCTCAATCTATACAATATTTAGGGTGCAACTACAGGAAAACTATTGCATTATTCACAGTCCCTCTCCACAAATGTATCTTTTTCACTTTACTTCCTTTTTCTCTCAGTGCTTTTTTTTTTTTTTCCTGAATCACTGGAATAATTTAATAAAGACAGAAAAGCAGCCAGATGTTTCTGTTGTAAAGACAAGCTCAGTACCTGTAAGTCATGGAGGGGGCTTAATAAACATGAAGTGCCTATTCTTTAAAACGTTCCAGAGTTTTGCATTCAATTTTCATTTCTAAATCTGCCAGAGCTCTTCAAAGATTTTGTTACTTTTCAACATCATAATGTTCCTATCAAAGCAGGAACTCATCAAATCCATTCAGTAACAAAGCTACTAATCCCAACCTTTTCTTCCAAGACTTTTTTTTCCATGTAATTTCATAGCACCAGGATGTCCTGCCACAGTTTAAGAAAGCAAGCCAAAAATTCCATGGGATATAGCTTTTTCTAAGCATGCTTTACTCCGGCTTGCCAGTTACAAAAAGATCAATTGATTTCTAGCCATTGAAAAATAAAATACAATTAGGAAAAAAAAAAAAAAAGAAGAAACCAGAAACAACACATAATTCTAAAAACAGTCACCTTTTTAGGGATCTCTAAGAACTTTGCCAGACCAGCATATTCACAGAATAGCAAAAACACATGGAACTTTAGTATAATAAAGATGAATAAATAGCAGCTTCATGAAAAATACTGTTGAATGGCTTGAACCTTCCCTTGCATTGCTGGCCAACCATCAGATACTGAGAATATTTTGCTGTCTGCAGTACTTTGGATGTGCATCACCCAACGAAAGAATCCAATAGCTGTTTCGAAAATTGTCCTAGGACAAATATCTGTATTTTCATTGCAGGCACTGCAAGGTCTATATCTGACCTTATCACACATCCTTACATATAGGATGAAAGTTAACAAATACAGAAAGCCTTCACAACACTTAACTTCATACACCTGCACATTACACATGCACTAAAAGTCAGCCTCCAGCTGACCCCAGGAGGACACCACCAGTTTTAGTTTTCTGTCATTTAAAATAAAATTGACCCTATTCCACCAGCCTCACCAAATTCCTGAACAGCCTGCACTCTCCCTTAATCAATAAGATATCAGTTCCATCACCACCCTTCAGGGAGACATCCTGGGTACTTTAGGTGAGAGTAATCCTCCTGCTCATCCCTCAGGAACCACAGCCTGGGGGGGGAGTTCTCATGTATTGGACCTCTCTGTAGGACCTATAAGGTCTTCACATCCAGCTTAGATCAAATCCTTCCACGTTTTTCCTGCAAAGTGTCTGTGAGACATGGGCTTCCTCTGCATTCAGACACTTAAAAACCCTTCCTCTCTTTAGTTCTTTGAGTCCTTGCATTACCGTTTTTTCCTGTGAGTGAGATACACAGATATTTTGGGCACATATCCTTCCAGACTCTTGCTATGAATCCCATTGTTTTGACAATCTTGCCCATACCTTGGTTTTGCTCTCTTTTCTTCTTTGGCTATCACATCAAAATTATTTGGCTTCACCTCTTCATGGGCAACCCCTTTCTACTGATAATCTCTCATTTGGAATCAAAGGGTTAACTTACATTTCCAGTTGTCCCACCTCACCCCTGGCAACATTTCCAAAGAAATTCACTCACTCAGTCTCTCCTGTTTTCTTCTATATCTCATCATCTTTGGTGACTCTACCTTAAAACTCTCCTTCACCTAAAATAAAACTGGCAAGAGCTTTGATTGCTAGGACACCAAGAGCGCTGCAGGGGTAAAGCCCATTTTCCCCATCTTCTTCTGTATGCACTCATCATCTCAATGGATGCTCAGCTGGAAGATCTTTGGGGTGATGCCTGCTCCTCTCTTTTACAAATGAGAATGTGCATTTGTGATGGACGCCACTGCACTACAAATTTCAATTTACAATTCATTCTTCTCCTATTCATCACACTTCTGTTGTCCAATCAAAAAACAGAGTCAATATCAGATGATTCAAGTGACTAATCACAAATTAATAAATAATGAAAAGGGTGTACAGGCAGTTTATAAATTAACCTGTGGCATGGTCTGCATTCCCATAAATTGTCCTCTGAACAGTTATGAGGAGACTTAATGTCATTGCAAAACAGCATTTTTTGTAATGAATAATTTGGCCAGCTTAAGAAAACAGTTACGTCTGGGCACTTATTACATCAAATACACTCATTTAGAAAGCAGACATCCAAAACCACTTCATAATTTGCAATATGGCAGAGAGGAGTTAGTGGTTATCCACCCAAACAAAACAATTATTTTTTTTAGCAAAAGACAGAATTTATTAGAAAGGAGAACGTGGAGAGTTCTTATGCATCGATAACATACATTAGTTTCATATTTCCTAAATATACAAAGTGAAAAAATGTGATCATATACTAAAAAAATTCAGTCCTGTGCAGTAAACTTCAGAAAATGAAGTATCTGGTCTTTAAAGACACATCCCGGATATTTGAGGATTTAGTTAACTTAGACTGTCAACTCTAATGCTTGAATTACAGACAAGACAAGTTTTACAGGGCCACTGCAAACCTGTAAATTTCAATATATTCTTTAATTCCTTTTTGATGTATATTTATAAAAAAAAAAATCTTTAAGCATATTGCGATGATTTTAAGTGGATTTGAACAATAAAAAAAGAATGTTTACTGCCTGCCTGGGAAGCTTACGATTGTGTCTTCAAAAGGAAAAACACAAAACGTTGGGCAAAAAGCACTAAGAAAATTCTACCAGAGAGTGATAAATGCCTGGCATTTTAACTTGCTTGGCTGTGAGGTGTGACTGAACACAGCAAGAAAAAGGAAGAGAGGACCAGCTGGAAAGAAATACTGAAATGACAGTAGAATGAACTTGAATGAGTCGTTAGAATTAAACCAGCTTTTCTAGACTTGATCTGAGAAATACTGCATGGGCTGTATATGCATAAGGATAAATATGCAAAAAGACTGCAATTCTTCTAAGAAGCAGAACTAGCAAAAATATTTTAAATATTAACATCCTGCATATTTAAAACCAGGTGTTACGAGTTCTAAGAAATGAGAGTAAATATTTATGGTGCAAAAAATGTTTGTTTAATAAGTTCTATGAATTTTTAAAACCCCAAAATTTGAAGTAACTTCATTAGGAAGGAAGGAAGGGAAGAGATCATTTGGTAACTCTGCCCTATCAGCTCTTCAGGGAATCATCCTTCTGTATGCCCACAGTGCCACAAAATGTTATGAGAAACTGTGCCCTGAACTTTTGGGTGGATCTAGATGGAAACTTGAAGGGTGGGCTCCATCAATGGGAATATGTGCTTAGGAACCTTAGAGTCTTCATATTTTAATTACTAACCCAAACTTTCCTTCCAAATCACAGAATGGCAGAGGTTGGAAGAGACCTTCTGAGATGATCTAGTCCAACCCCCCTGCCAAAGCAGGTTCACCTAGAGCAGGCTGGACAGGAATGCGTCCAGGCAGGTTTTGAGCATCTCCAGAGAAGGAGACTCCAACACTCTCTCTGGGCAGCCTGTTCCAGTGCTATGTTAGCCATGAGGTTGTCCTACCTGCACCGTGACTTCAGTTAAACACCCCACAGGATAAAACAGCACTCATGGGCATTAAGGGTGAACAAACCTTGCTCGGAGACCGTGAACTCCTTAGGCAGGGTTTATTTTGGGGGTTTTAGCTTGAACGGCAGCTAAGCCATTTGCATCTCGGTCCATGATTGCCTCAATACTTTGTTAACACAAATAAACAGTAATAGTGAGGTAACACAGTAATGATTTCAATGAGCACCTTGTGAGCTTGATAGCACCACTCCAGCTTTTAGAAATATTTGTGATGCTTCTTCCAACTCAGTGTAGTATCTACAGGCACAGTAACCTCCCCTCCTCTTCTTTCAAACACACACCATCCTTTAGACCTTCGCCCTTGTGGAGGTCCACGGGAGTTTTTTCCCTTTATCTGACTGAGCCTGGATCAGGCCTCAACTTGGCAAGGGAAACACTGAGTACACACAAAAAATCTACATTTGGGAAGAATCCTGACTTGTTTTCTTAAAGAAGAAAATTCTGCAGAGCACAGGACAGGAAATAATGTGCTCATGGGTGGTTTCCTCCTCCAAAGCAGCTCATACACTGCAGCTGAGACAACACATACAGCGGCACTGGAGTGGAGTTTCCCCAGATCCCTCAAATGGGGTTTCACAGCACTAACAGAGCTGCAGCTGGAGGTAAAGGTGGTTTTTTGAGGTGTGTTTGCTGAAGGTGGAATAATTCAGTCCTCTTCTTCCTAAGCTGGAGCTGGTTTTCTCAATGGGACGAGCTACTGCTTTGAGAAGCGATAAGTCTGCTTTTCAGTAGGCTATTTGATGTATTTTCATTCTCTGTGGTTTCCTCACAGAAACCAGACACAAAGCCAGTGATGGATAGTCCCACACCAAAAGGCCATTTCAGCAGCCTACACGGCGATGCCATACAGAGAGGAGGACACTCGGCCCATGAAGTCAAACACAGCACTGAAGATTGATTTCTTCTGGAATTCCTGCCTTATGAACTGACCATTAAGTTATGCAAACATGCTAATTTGCAACGCAGAATAAAGCAACTGCCTCCTGCCTTTCCAGGAATGTTTAATTTGGGGCCCAGCAGGGAGAAGACTTTCTGTTAACATGAACATTTTGTTAGTTTTAGCAACAGGGAATGTAAACTACAATGGAGAAAGTAATGAATGAATATTGAGAAGGAAGCTCGAGGTTAAAATTTGTGTTCTCCAATAAATCAAAATGTGTCTGAGGGGTTAGCAATGCAGGCACGTGGACTTTAAGAATTATTTTAGTCTTTTGCAAAAGTCTGAAGTGTGTCTGGAGGATTATTTGTGCTCCACTGTGCCCTAAGCCCAGATCTCCAAAGTAAGCAGGAGCTCCTACTGAACAGGAAGAATTTGAAATAGGCACCTAAGTATCTCAGAAGATCTGAGCCTCTGCTCACAATTAATTATGGCATTGCACCTATTGGCAGGTAATGTACAAACACAGACAGAAAACAATACCTGCTCAGAAGATCTGATAATTTAAATAAAGAGTGGATGAAAGGACATGTTTGCACTTCCTTGGGACTGCACTCAGACTGCTCAAGGTGGGCCAAGATGATGCAGGAATTTCCAAAGGTCATATGGAGGGATTCTGACAAGCCTTGGAAAAAACAGATGTTTAATCATCATTTTCCTGACACTCATTCTTTTCCCTGGCTCAATGTCTTTAGCACTCTGTTCACTTAAAAATGTCTTGTCCCTAAAAACAGTGGGCATATCGTAGGATGACAGCTCTGATCCTGGCAGCTAATTTTATTCTCAAAGAGGAACAATAGCAGAGAGAACACAGCAGGAGGAGGGACACTGGCATCCACGCAACAGAGTTACCAGGGCACCCCATCACATATTTAGCTTTCAATGAGGACAACCCACTCCCCACCTTCTGAGCTTCTTGAATCTACAGGGCCACTGATTCTTCAGTCACCTGACGATTTTCTAGCGTTGCCTCCAGTGCTCTCAGCACCCTTTCATTTCCCAGAACCAAGCTGCAACAAAGAGCTCACCCATCCCTCTCTCCAGATTAGCACCCCACTTTTTTTCTCCAGCTGCAGAGGCCAAGCATTGACCCCTGCCCAAGAGGCTGGACTCGGTCCTCTTCTTACCTCTCCCTGTCCCCACCCAGGAGCACGCTGCCACCACAGCCCACAGCGCTGTGCTTACACAACGCAGTGGAGGTGAGAGGGGTTTTCCCTTCCTCCCTCTTCCAGAATTGTCAAGTGCTTTCTGGTACATCAAAAGAGAAGCAAATTAGCCAATCACACCAGTGTCATGGCACGGCACGGCAGCTTCCCAAAACAGCTATGCACGCTGCCAGCTAACTGCAGGTCTAGGCTCCTCCTACAAGCAGAGCCATCCATCATCCCTGGCATAAACCATCAAGCTTGGGCAATGAGGCCCCTCCAGCCTACCACTGTTGTCTTTGAGCAGAAAATCCACACAAGACATGATGCCTCAACACATTTGTTGTCTTAATCCTGACTGGGCCACAGAGCCCACAGCAGTCACCAGTGGGTGCCCAGCATGGTTCTGACACCCTGTGCTGCAGCTACGTGGGCAGAAAGCCCTGCAATCCCACAGCTCGGTGTTATCACATTTATGCTGCGCTGGGCAACCTTCCTGAATGGTGCTTGGCATCCCTTTCCCATCCTATCTGGACTTCTGGCTTTATTGGGAGTGATGACAGCCATCCTGTCCTCTGGGTCAGCTGCTCCGGGAAAGGATGCAGCCACTGCTGCCCAAGCCCTGTGACCACCTATCAGCCAGCATACAAATTCCACACGCCTGCGTACGCCTCTCTGGACAAAAATACCCTCCTCCCTCTCCCCTTGTCTCCTTTTAAAGCTTCACAGGCTTGATGAGTTGGTTTTGGTTAAACCTTATAAATCATTTTGCTATTTCTCTTCTGTGTGCGCAAACACAGAAATAAAGTGATGTGAGGGGCAGGAAATTCTTCTGGTTTACGTCGTCGGTGTTTGGCTGGATGTGCAAAGTGGGTGAGAAGGAACTTAATCACGGTGGTTTTGAGGTTTTGAGACTATGGGGAACAGACTAAACTGCTTCCTGGCCCTGATTTACATTGAGAGTCGAGCCTGATGGTACACCTATCTCTGTAGGGATGAAACTCCTTTGCAGCTACACCAACAATCAATTTGGCATCTTCTCCTCTCCTTCCCCCAACTGCTTCTATAGCAAAGACGCAGTAACAAAACAGACATCTTTTCTTAATAACCAGACCTAGCTCCTTGCTATTGCATGGTAACCAGCCCCAGGATGTTATCAAAACAGAGCCCCACGTGTTGCCAGCAGCGGGCACCCCACCTCCAGCCCCACGCTCGAGCCTTCTTTGCAGGTAGCAAAACCACTTCTGATCAGCCCGTGTCCCCAGCTCACATCGGCGTGCTTAAAAATAAACGTGTCGCAGCCTGACGAGTAATTATATCTCCTTGGCACCCAGCCCCGTTCTCCCAGGGCAGAGGCAGGAGGCCAAGGCGAGGGGATCTGCCCCCAGTCCATCCTCCCGCAGCTTCCCAGTGGCGAGAGGGGAGCCAGGGGAGAGGAGAAGGGAGCCAGGGGAGAGGAGAGGGGAGCCGTAACTCTGGGCTCGCACTCAGCATTCGTGAAAACAACTTTTTGTCACCTTCACTCCGTGTTGGGAGAGGCTGAGAGAGCCCCCTGACATTGCACTCTGCGGAGGATCTGTCCCAGCTCATCCTGACCCTCGTGCCCATCACAGTGCCTAGCACAGGCATGCATGGAAAATAACCCCCAGCGGCCCTCGGTCCTTCTACAAGCAGCTCAGGCCAGCGCTGCTGATGGATGCTGAGGTGGCCGCTTTCTGCAGAGTAGGGCTCAGGTGGCAGAGTTTCGTGTCTCGAGAGCAGAGCGGCATAAAAAATGAGAAGCCTCCTGCAAAACAGGCCTCTGCTGCACGGCACCAGTTGCTCACGGCCAAGAATTATTGTGAGTGGAAAGCTCCAGCGGAGTTTGGTTCAAGCCTAATGAATTATGTTCATTTTCCAGCACATTGTTTTGGCTGATAAATCACAGCTTCATGCACCATTAGCGTGTAATGATTGGAATATTTAATCAAAGGCCAGCTTTTTTGTATCGTTTACCTTTGAGAAACCAGATTTGCTTGCTGGAACAGTTTTGAACCATTACGCACGCTTATCAGCAAAAATCTTTGCTTTATGTCAAGTGTTGTAATATTTAAAGCCCTTATAGCCAAGCAAGGTTTGGGAAAAATGAGTGGCTCGCTTAGCTAGAGAAACGCAAAAGGATTTGTGATGTTATTTGAAAGGATTTCAGGAAAATTAGAAGGAGAAGAAACAATTCTGCTTTTCCAAACAATTATTATAAATGCTTATTTGTTTTGCGTTTGGATCTCTGAGTAAAATCAAGACCCTTTTGTTCTAGATGCTGTAAGACCTTGTTCTGAAGACAGAGAGCATTTTTGTTTGTTTGCTTTGCTCAGAGGATGCCTGTCTGACAGTAGGCTCCAGTCCCACCTCACCGAGTCCTGAAGTCCACACTACAAGGCTGCCCTTGACACAAAAAGGATCTCTCTAGCCAGAAGGTGTTTTGGTGCCCAACGAGGAACCCAGTCCTCATCTGAGTGATCAGGATTGATGAGACGTGGAGGGTTTCAGCTTCTCTGCAGCGTGGTCCATTGGCAGGGACTCTAAACTCAGCCCTGCCCGAGAGTAGGCTCTCAGTGGACAGAGAGCATCTTCGCATGCCCTCCTTAACCCACTGCATAGGCAGCCATGAGAAGGTTCTCTGCACTTGAACATACTTTCCTCTTGTATCTATTTACACTTGAAAAAGAGGAGAGAAAAAAAAACCTCATTTGTTTCTGCCTCGTGCTCTCAAAACTCTGAGGAAAAACTGTTTGGAAATGGTTTGTCAACAAAAGTATAGAGCTATCAAAAGCTAAAAATTAAAAACACCTCCTACAGAATGGTGAATCAAAGCTATGTAAAACTGAATACAAATTTGAACTTAAACAGGGTTTCATAACTCCCTCCTGAGTACAATTTGTGCTCCTGGATAGGAACGAAGTCTCACATTTCCAGAGCAGTGGGTGCTTTTGTTTGCTTCTTGAAATGCTTGGTTGAACAGCAGTGCAGAGCTGTAAAAATAGGTTTATTTTAATGTGCTTTATGGGTCTGATTGTTAACAGAAAAGGCCCGAGGGCTGTGTGAGTCTATGCTTGTGCACTTCTGCACTAAACTTTTATGTGTGTGATCTCCCACACTGTGTAAATGGTGCATGTGGCCACATGAACCACTTGTTGTGCCCCAAACAAGCTTCTGTTCAGGCACAGCAACAGCAGGCAGAGTGTCAGCGTGGTGGCCATTGGCGACCCACATGCCAGTGGGTCTCCACCTTCCAAAACCCAGGCATTCAGGGACAAGAGAGGTTCTCCATGTGCACAATATATAAGTACAACTCAAACAGCATTGGGCAATGAATGTAAGTCACTTGTATGACTTGTAAGTCATATTTTCCTTGATTTTGTCTTCCCCTAATTGCTGAATAGCCCCTTCTCTCCAATTTTTTCTGCCTTCAAACCTATGGTGAGAACCCCAGATGTGAAGTCTCAAACACGTCCAAATACGTGTTCGGATCCAGTCTGGATCCAGTTAGGTCAGATTTTCTGTTGTGAGTCAAAACAAGAAAGACAGTACTCAGCTTTCTGATGACAGCAGTGCTGTTAATCTGGCCCTGGACCAAATTTCTCCGCTTCAGTCCATGCTGCTTATGGACATTTGCCTTCCAAGGCAAATGAAAAGAGATTTCTTCCCAAATGAAGAAAAGGAGATGAAGCCCACTTTAAATAGCAGAAATTGCAATACCAGACCATGTATCTCCGTCCGATAGCTGCATGTTGCTACTTGCAAATGTGTCACTAAAGGGTTGTCATCCCCAGTGGGTCTGTTGGTCTCACAGTTCTCTGAACTATTACATGTGGCTCCAGAGATATCAACAGAATAGTCAAAAGCTATCATCCATCTCATGCTTTCTTGATATTTTACATCAGCGATACTATCCTTAGCACAGTAAACAGATTTATGCTTGGCACACAGAGCAGAAATAAAAATACAATTATTTTCAATTTTTCTATGCTGACAGTTCTCCAGATCACCCAAGTTGAATTTTCTGGAAAGCTAAGTACTTTCTACCATAACTGTTCTTGTTGGACTAGAAGATGGCAATGTCTTTCTTTTCTTATTCAAAGAAAAAGGAATGTAATTATTTTGCTAAAGGCTTCCAGTTCCTAGAGGGCCGGCATGCTGATATGCTTTCCAGACCTTGGCACAGTCTCCTTATACTTTCCCTGGAAAATGTTCTCACCCTGACAAAATCTCATGGTTTTGAACCCTTGTAGCGGGGCTTGACTAGAACCCAGAAGCCACCTACAGACAAGAAACTTCTGACTTGTGCACCGTGCTCAAAGAGCCATGGAAATCCAGAAACATCCAAGTCCTACATCTCCAGTTTCTGATTAGGGTCTAGGAGATACTCTCTAAGTTGTCTTCTCTGTTCTCTTCAGGGGCTAGTCATCATCTTTGCCTATCTGATTAGTTCATTCTTTCTTCCAAACCTCTTATCAAGCATCCCACAGGCAGAAGCTAGATAGAAATCAGATGATGACACAGCCTCACATGGAAGATACTCAATATGACAAGCAAAATGAGGTTCACATCTTACTGAATCCAGCAATCTTTCTCTTTACTGGTTTTGACTACAGTTTGATGGGGAAGGTTCCTCAGGGACAGGACAAAAAGGTTGTCTAGTCAGAGCTAGAAGAGCCCATCCATCGGGATACCCAGGGAACAACAGACTTTAGTTGAAATCTGCCTCTCTCAAAGGTGGTATCAAAAAAGCCCTAAAAGTTGTGTCTTCCACTCTGAACTTGTGCAGAATGGACAGGTTTATCCTTCCAACTGAACAAAAACTTCATCCTGAACCAGAGTAACTTCTCCCAAAAGCTTCCATGTCAAATAATGAGCATTTTCCATCAACATCAATGAAAACATTTTTTCATCAAATTCCCTCCCATCTCTTTGATGTTACGTGCATTTCACTCCCATACTCCTATGAAAAAAGCACTGAGGTTTGCATCTCATTATGTGGGTGGACCGGGCAGCTCAGGCAGATTGCTCTGTGACCTGCTTGGTGGCAATGGCAAAGAATTCGTGTCCTGAATTCACATCACTCGCTCCGAGTCCTTGGATGTACTCATTCTCTAGGGAACTTTAGCCTGAAACGTCTAACCACAGACCTGGAAATGATTTTAAATATATTATGACAAATGTTGTTAATCACACCCACTCTCTTATAGTATGGCCTGTAAAACAAGAACAGAGAGTGAAGAGGACTTCCTACTTCCCATATACTGGCAGCAAATGCATTTCCTGTGTTTCAGAGCTATACATTTCACTGGGAAGGGATGCTCTCTAGTGGTTAGAGACTGGAAAAATGAGATCTTAAAATTCTCACTTCCTGTCTCTCCTATGGGAATGCTGCACACCAGGAGGCAACTCATCCCATCCCACCAGTACCCTGGTTTCCCTACACGCCTGTGGCTCACAGTAACCCCTCTGCTCTATGGGGAAGGCTTAAATGACGTTTGGAGGGGAGCTTTTAGGTTAAAGCTAAGCACTGCCGCCGAGTTGCATTAGGTCAGAGAGAAGATGGAAAAAGGGAAAACTTGTATGAAGAAAGAGAGAAGGGTCTGAAGTGCTCCTGTCAGATCTTCTTCCCCTTTTTATTTCAAGTCATGGAAACCGTTCTTTAACTTGATGGCTCCTTATCTTTACCTAAGACATCACAGATTTTTATATAATTAAAATTTCCTTGACAATTGCCAAGGATTTACAATGTGAAATGTTTCAATTTTTCTTATATTATGTCTTGGCATCAAAGAATCTGCACTCGTTTCCTAAGTATGGGATAAAGATGATTTCTAGTGGGAGACAAATGAATCAAGACCTTGACACCCCTATTTTTTTTCTTCCTCTCTCTTTTTCTTTTCCTTTCCTTCTTTTTTTAAATACATCTGGTTATTATTGAACAGAGGCTTTCATGTTTTAATGATAAATTGTCTTCTCCCCCTGTAACAATGTCCCCAGACGGCTTGTCTTGGCTGAAATGTCTTCTAAGAGCATCTGCTTTTGATCTATAGGGGTTTTAAATCTTTGGATCTAATCTCTAGCCTGACTGACTTGAAAGCTGATTTCCACAAAAGCAGAGTGTGAAACTTGTAGAAACCCTTTAGTGGAATCACTTGAAATTGTTTAAAAGACTGTATTGACAATACTCAGTATGTCCTCGTGACATTTTTTTCTACATATTTACATATATACACATGTATATAAAAACTATAAGAAAGAAACATAAGAAAGGAATTTTTTTGAACAAATGCTTCAGTGGTATTTCCATGTAATCTGCATATGTTGTGGCTTAATACTCTAATAAAGAAGGACTGGAAGCTTTCCAGAGCATAATATTTATGCCATGTATATCAATTAAGATAATTGCCAATTATATTGATATGTCAATTAAAGTCAAGTGACTTTTAAAAGAGTTATGCCTGCTATTAATTTAGTTATATGCATACACTGTAAGTATGTTTATAAGGGCTGATCTTAAATTTCTCAACATTGTTCACATCCAGTACATCCAGCACATAATCACCATGTTCATTTTGCTCTTTCTGGTCCACTATAGGCTGCAGCTCACCAAGCAATATAAAGACAGAGAAGACAAAATTCAGCACAGCTCCCCCTCCCTTGGTGGCATGGTGTTGGCACACTCTCTGCCTTCATTTGAAGCATGCCGAGCAGATTTTGATTTCACCCCAGCACAAATGAAAATAGGAGCTGGCTAGTATATGCACGAGATTTCTGTGGCTAAGAAGAAACCACTGTGGTCAAATGAAAGAGAACCTCGCAATACTGCAAAATATATATATATATATATACACACACATACACACACGTGTATGTATGATAAATATCCTCCAAGAGATCATTTGTCTATCAAACCCTACACAGTATATTGTAACGCGTTAACAACAGTGACAGACAGACCTTAAAGGGCTGAGAGTTTAGGTTTTGCTGGGATTAAACTAAAGTTAGGACAAATTCAGGATAGTTTGAGCAAGAAAGCTCTTCTGCATGAACCTTCTGGTTAGAATATAATGGAAGCCAGACCCCAGCCTCCCTGGCTTGAGGCTTGCAAAACCAAATCATAACAACTGATGAGGTTTTGCTAAACCAAAGCACCCCCTGTTTTCTCATCACAAAGATGACATAAAAGAGGAATCTTTATTCAGCCTTTTACTCCTTGCACCTTGACAGCTGCACTGAAATAGAAGAAATAGAACCAAATTAAGATATATCTATGTTATTTCTCATTTAGAGTCTATATTTCCAAAGCAATAATCTTGCTAGTCAGCTTTGAAAGCCCCAGAATGCAGCCTCTCCCAGGCCATCCACAGATTTCCCCAAAGTTCATGGCTGAAAATGAATTTTCAGAGGCTCCACCAAAACTTCTAACTATTTCTGTGGCTGACTGGGCCAGAGACATGACGGAAACAACCATTTCATAACTTTCAGCACTGCCACTTCTATCCAAACCCAAACTCCAAAGTAGGGATGGGATGTGAGAAGCAATCAAAAACAACATTGGAAAAACACAAATCCATCCTAGTAGTAAGGTTCATCTTGGCTTTGGGTTTGGTCCCAGGCATGAGGAAATATTCAGGGAAAGTGGAGTTATTTCCTTAGACTCATTTGCCCATTTCTCATTAGCAAAGCATTTTGATACTCTGCAATCCAATGCCTAGCCATGGTTTCTGACTCTTTGAAAGAAAATAGAGTGAATTATTTCTAGGATGTTATAAAACTGGACTGATAGAATAAATATGTGGGATGGAAATAGGCAAGAAGCCTTAAACTGAGCCAAGAGGCTCACTTACTGTAGGAAATGAGCACTGTGTAGCACAAAATTTTTCTCTCTCTTGCAAGATGATCATCAAGTGATAAGATTCTCTCTGGACTTGAGTGTTAACTGCAGCATCTTGCATTAAGTGAATATTTTATGGGGAACGTACCAAACTGAACCATTATCTACAAGTTCTTCTGTTGTCACTGTTGTTGTTGTTGCTTTGACCCAAAAAATGTAATGTCTGAGCTAACAGGGGAGCCAAGAGTTCAATTCAGGATCCCCTCCCCTGATGCACTTTCTATCATTTTTGCTACAGCTGCTGCTAAAGGGTTTAGTTTGTGGGGTGATGAAGGAATCAACATGAAGAAACTCCAGCCGCCAAACAGAAACAACAATACAACCCAGCTTTCCTGAGCTAGCTTCTGGCAGAGACATTAGGAACTGTTACTTGCTGTCGCTTTGCTCCAGCCAACCCCAATCAAAGGGGAGATTCAACTGCTTGTGACCCTAAACTTCCTCTAAATTCAAATTTGAGACACCGAGTTGTCAGTTTAATTGCTTTGCTGTGGATGCTGCTACTTTTATCTGATTGTAAATCTCGATGTCGCTCAGGGTATCATGTACAACATTTTTGATGGTGCATGCAGAGCATTTGCTCTTAAATACTACAGCAGAGAAGAGGCCCAAGCATCTAAGATTACCCTGGTGACAGACAGCGCACACAGAGATAAAGAATGAGGAGACAGGATGAGGGAGGCTCCCAGGGATGCTTGGTGTCTTCCATGAAGGAAATCATTGCAAGGAAATGTCTGGCAAGTCTGTCCGTGGCACCAGGGGGGAAGAACCCAGCGCTTTCCTTACTCTGCCAGATGAGTTTAGGACCATCTCTAGTCCTTCCACCATAAGGACAGGTCAACCGGAGTGGGTGTCCGCAGCCACATGGCACAAGGGGTGTCTGGCATCGGGTCACCATCACTTCGTGGGGAGCACAGAGCTGAGCAGCTGGCCACAGCTGGCAGCACGCTTATCCCCTCCCTGCTGCCGTATCGCTCTGCGGATTTGCTAACTCTCCTGTTGAGTGCAGTTACGCATTAGAACTGCTAATACGCAGTGATTTTGCCTTAAGCTTGAAAGCACCAGAGGTTAAACAGATTTTGATATAAGAGCCTACAAGGAACACTCTATTTAAAAAGCCTATGCATCACTGGCTACAACTGAAAGGATGATGAGTGGTAGGAGGAGATGAAAGGTGGTTCAGACATGGGTATGATGACAACAGTAAAGGGAAATTAAATACACTGCAGGGAAATAGAAGTCATAATCATCTTGGGTTTGCAGCTCATGAACAGTGAAAAGCTTATGTGATGAAACAGCAGGTAGAAGTGCCTTGAGACTCAAGTTTTAAGGCCCCAAGAGTTTAAACTTGACATTCAAGCCTTTTAAAGTTTTATGAGGGCATCCAATAATTCCTCCTGCTCAGCCCCCACCTCCCTGCCTGATGTGCTGGTTGTTTGATTTACACACCTTCCTGAACGTACAATGAATTCCAGGGAAAGCATGCAGAAACCATTGTATGGCTGTAATTAAATAGCCTTCATGCAGCTTAACCTCTCCAATAATGAATGTCCAGCTGCAATTCAAAAGGCCGCTACACCTTTGGCTGGTGAAAACTGACACAGCCCTGCCAAAGACTACAGGCTCCAAGACAGTTTTTATCCACAGAAGTACAACATGGTCATTCCCAAAACATGTTGTCTGCTGGATGCAGGCAGGAAAATCTTGCTACTCCACACAGGGCTAATTTATATGCTTGAGCATCCTCCCATGAAAATTATTAGCCTGACAACACATTCGGTGCCAGCAAAGATTTCACAGCAATGAACAACAGCTACATCACTTGCACTGCCACCCTCCAGCGGTTCCTCTGCCATGCAAATACATGAGCTACCCACCAGAAGCCACCTGAAATGCAAAATGACAACAGCAGCTTTACTGACTGTGTCAGATTAACCAACAGTACAACAGATCCTATACTTAAAATACCTTTGTGCTAATTTTATACATGTTCTAATTACACTAATGGCTTTTCTAATTACAGCATGCTAATTATACTGAAATTAGACAAGATTATGTTAATCATCTAGCTCTGCACTAATGCCATTTTTATTAGATATAAATCTTTTTTTTTAGTCTTAAATAAAACTGATGATTCTTTAAAAATTATTGAAAGCAATAAATGCCCTTTCTTTCCTTTTCCCCACCTGAACTGTTGTTCCCTTTGTCGTAACTTCAGAAAATACAGATGGTCAGTGCTTTCAGTCATGGCAATTAATTTGAGATCCTCAATCAGATTAGCACAGTTGGAGAGACCTAACAGCTACATCTAGAACACTTCAGGCAGATTCAGGACTGGGAATAAACCTAGCACAAGTATGTCATCTTCCTTCCCTGCTTCCATCCCTCACAGGCCCAGGCCGGACAGACTCTGGGAGATGCTTCCAATCTACACAAACATTTGGAAACTGTCTGGTGACACAGAGTCTAGAGTTCTACTGCACACAAGCATCTGTGAACTCTGGAGAATGTGCCTGCAATCACAATTTTGAAGTCAAAATTGTCTTCAGGGAAGACACAGAAGAGATGCTGTGCCTCAAATTGTCACCAAAGACTCAAAGCCCAAAGACTGTGCTTGAGGCATTATGGAAAAGAGAAGTTGTTTATGTAAAAATCCCATCCATTAAGCAAAAAACAAAGGAAGGTTGCTTTGCTCTTGGTGTGCAAAAGGATAGTTCAAGACTAAACATCCCTTGGAGCATGCCTGACATTTGAATGAACACAAAGATGGGGACATCCTAGCACATGGGGTTAGGGAGAGAAACCCAGGCTCCAGAAGGGGAAAAAGGAGTCTTTTGTATCAGATAATTTTTGAAAAATGAGGATGTTTAAAATAGTCCATATGGATTATTAGGTAGAAAAAGAGGTGAAGTGCACATTGAACCTGAATTCCTGACATGATTCCACAGATGTTGCATGAGCCTACAGTCAACAGTCAACATTGTCAGACGCATCCCAGCATAAGACCTTGACTGTGTTTTGGTAACACTTTGCCAACTTTTAACAAATAGTACTGGAATTTTTTTGTGCTAGTGTTTTTCCCAGACAACTTGAACTTCTTATTCAATCCTCTTTATACTCTAATTTCCTTTGTCCTGTCTAACTGTGCTCCCTTAGAATCTACCTGTCTCAGTAGCTTATAACCTTTGAGACCAGTTTCCACCAAAATGATGGGAGAGTAAGGCCACTAACTCCTACACCTTTCATGAAGAGAAATAACCAGAAGAAAAAAAATCTGCTAAAAATTACTAAAGAAACAGCATGGCTGCAGCACAAAGTCAACTCTTACTAGACACTGAGAACCCAGCCAAAAATAACTTCCAGTAGAAATTTGGTCACAGTGGGTGAAACCTTCAAAGAACAGCAACTTGATACAAACCAAAAAGGTGATAAGGACTCTGCTCAGCATCTACAAACATCATCCTGTATGGTTATGATACAAGAAGCCCAGGGGAGAGACCTTAACTACCTATAATAGCCATATGGCTCTGAATATCAGGTCTGATTCCGTTATCACAGAATCACAGATGATATGGGGTTGGAAGGGACCTGTGGAGACCATCTAGTCCAACCCCCCTGCCTGAGCAGGTCCACCTGGAGCAGGTTGCACAGGAATTTTTTTTGGCAGGTTTTGAATGTGTGATCCGTTGAAACTATACTTTTTTTTCAATATTATGAAGCCCTCCCGGACCAATCAGACCAGGACCTTACAATCCTTGTCATGGCTGCAGGTACTCAGATGTCTCTATAAACCTAATTCTGATATCTCAGCTGCCTCCCAAGCTTGCTACACCCATGAAAGGCGGGTTTTGCCTTCCAGTGTCAACACACTCTTAACATGCCATGAGCTCAAGTGCTTCAAGCATACAAACTGGGAGAAGGTCAACAAACAATAAGGACCATCTTTCTGCTCTTCAGAGTGTGAGACAATTCCGTCTTTGCTGCTATGCACAAAGTTTCCTTGTTCTTTTTTTTCTAATTCCTGCACATCTGATTGCAACATATGGCCAGCTTCAGCAATTGACAAAATATTTTGTTTTCTATTCTATTTACGTCACAGCCACAGATCGCTTCGGCCTAGCAAATGACAACTGAGAAGCAGTGACGTGCCCTCTGCATTTAAAAACAAAACATAACAGCAACAGCAGAAACTCAGTTTCTCTCACCCACAAATTTCCACCACTTCATGCTGGATGGCTGCTGTGTTGTTTTATTCTGGTTTTGATGATCCTCTTTTCACTCGTGATCCGGCCAAGACATAGACAGACAGATACTGGGAGCATCTGAAAGAGATTACCACTGTCTGCTGCTCTACAGGAGGCTCCCGATGATAACTGACAGACAGGGCAGAGGAAAGGGCTGAAATGATACACCAGTCATTCATGAGCTTGAATACTCATAGGGCTGTATATATAAACTAATTTGTGTTAAAATTTGGTATTCACTCCCCAACTGACCTATCCCTACAACTCCCCAATAAGAAGTCCGACCTAAACTCCTATTGCAATTATTATCATAATTTCCTAATTCTCATATTACACTTTCCTCAGTAGATATCACAGCACTTTTCTAGAGAAAGTTGGTGGTTTTTTCCCCATTGCAGAGGAGAGGTGATTTACCCAGGGCCACCAAATTACACCAGTGGCCAGGACTGCAAACACAAGCCAGGTCTACTGGGACACTCATTACTCTTGATCTGGGACATCTCGTGTGCCAAGAAGAAGATTCACCAACTAGCTGCCACCTCTCACAAGACCGTAAGTACATGTTTTGTGGACACACACACATTACACACCCACATCCCACACAGTGGGATCACCAGCAGCACCAAGACAGGCTCCGCAGGAGATAACTCCTGCAGGACAAATGGGAGACTTGAAGGAACTTGATTTTTTCTAACTGGGACAATTTGCAAGAATAGGATGGAATACTCTTCCTGTTAGAAACCAACATGATCCCATTGGCCTTAATCATGTTTTTCATATCCCTTCAAACAACAGGCAAAACACAGTTCTAGTGGCCTGGGCATCAAGCAGCGGAAGAGAATGTCAACCCATCTAGAATTAACTGGAAACAAAAAATAGTCTTCATGCAAAATTAACAAAGAAAAATAATAAAAAAAAATCTTAGTGCAATGATTGCTTGGGTGTGTTGTGCTCCCTTTTTCTCCAGAGACTAAATTCCCTGCTTAAATCTTCCACAAAGCAGCAGGGTGATGGTTGTTTCATGAGGCTCTCTGGCCAGCGAGCCTGAGGAGAGGTTTCTGTAGCTGGGAGCTCGACCCACAGAGGTTAACCAAACTACAGCTCCAAAGGGGATATTATATAAATGTACCCAAATTGAAACATTACCCTTTTTTCCCCTTTTTTGCTGCAACATCCTCCTTTTCAGGATTTTTAAGACAAACAACCTTTTTCCTCCCACTTTCAAGAAGTTTCCCACAACAAAAATTAAAAAAAAAGCAACCAAAAGCGTGTTTGGCTTTGCCATTTTCGAGGCCACTCACTGGCTCTGGGGGGAGAGAGGGCAGCTCCCCCTGCGCCGGGTCCGGGCTCGCCGCCGCCTCCGGAGCACCAGCCACAGCTATGCTGGCCCCAGCCCAGGCCGGGGAAGCCAAAGCTGCTGTTCCTCCGAGCTTCCCTTCCCATCCAGCGCTGCCCACGTGTGCGGGGTGAGGAACTGAGGAATGCAGCAGCTCTGTGGGCTCTTAGTCTTGGTTGCCCGCACTAGTTTGGCACACCGTTCGGGCAGCATACTTACACAGGAATCCTTTTTTTTTCTTTTTTTTCTCTTTTTCATAATTCACGGGAAAATACAGAAAATTTTATTTGACAGAGCAGCAAGCTTTAACATTGTGGGAGTTTTATTTTTCTTACTCCCATAATTTTCCCCGGCTGTGGCAGTAGGTGGGGAGGGAAAGGAAGGAGAAAGTTACTTTTCGAATTGCAGCGAGGTCTTTCCAGATTCCATCACTCCATTTATTCCCCTGGCATCCTGAAAATAAGACAGTGTGCAAAGGTTTTGCCTTACAGGAAGGACTTCAACTGGATTTCCCAATAAAAGCTATGGAGGTTTCTTAGGTGGGGATGAAAAGTGATTTTTCCATTGTCCTTGACTATTTTTTTTTCTTCTCTTTAGGATGGAATAGGAAAACTTTTACTCATTCTCAAGAAATTCACTGGGACTTGCTGAGATATAAAAGACTGTATGATAAGCATTAGGCAGGCCTCAGTAAAAAAAGAAATAAACAGCAATTCATTGCAGAAATGTATTGGAATAATCTCATCCCAAATCTTGGGGACTCTTTTTCCCCAAGGGATAGAGCCTGTATTTTTGTTTTCCATTTGGAGAGCACCATGTCCAGGGATTTTCCAGATCCAGTTCCAGGGAAGCAGATTTTGTTGGGGAAGTCTAGAATTCAATGGAATTTTAGGAGCTGCCAATGCTTTCTTGCCAGAATCTTTAAAAAGATCTTGTGATTTTTTTCCTTTTACTTGCTTTTCTGTCAGATGGAATTTCCTACTTTTTCCTCCCACTATTTTTTCTTTGTCACCTAAAAGACAGATGTGTTTTTTCACAATATTTTGTTTAAAATGTCTTTCTCTCTCCCTACGAAACAGTAATAGTCTGAATTTTTCTACCAGCTGTAATAAGGAGAGCTCACATCAGACTTTCAGAGTTCAAGTATCAGCTGACATTGTGGAAACCCAAAGCCATTTTTCAATGGGATAAATCTCTGTTGATTTTAGATGTGCAACAATAAGTCAGATACAAAGCCATATCGAGAAACTTGCTGCCTTTAAGGTCTCGTTGCTCAGTAATAGTAGTTCTACACCATTGAAAATAGGAAAAATTATCTTCTATTTTGGGGCTTTTTTTTTCATAGTCAGCTCATAACAGTGCATGACATAAACTGCCACTATTCCCTTCACCTTGGACGACTTTGTATTTTGGCTAAGTTACCTCATTCCAGGTAACTATGGCTGCCTAGTACGTAGCTCCTAATCTAAAGGGAGTATCTACGGTATTCCCAGGTTCATGGGAGAAAGACAGACCTTGCCAGAAATGACTCAGGCCAAGGGTGGTCTCAGCCACCTATCTTTGGATGAAATAAAACTCCACCAGGAGACATGTCTATCTCTCCCTTGATTACAGGAGAAAGCAAAAATTGCTAACTGTGACTAAAGAGACTCCACCTTTCTACAGTTCAAGTTAAGACAGATGTATCTGTGTCACTGCTACTAAACTTACTGGAAAGTCCCCGTAGAGCAACAGACAGAGAAGCAGCAAAATTTCTACCCCTGGAGATTTTCAGATCTGAACTGGGAAGGCCCTGAGCAGCCCTGACTGGAGCTGGGTGTTGGACTGGAGATCTGGAGAGCTCCCTGCCAACCTAAACTATTCCATGCACTCATGAAAGGAGCTGTACAGGAGCTGCCACTACAGAGAGACGTGCACAAAGTGCCCCATCAAAACATCTTCCAAACCACATAAAACAGGTATCATTACAGAATTCACAGAAGAGGGCATGAGTTGCCAGATCAGGCCCTTCCAGGTAGTCAATCAAATTCAGTATCCTCTTCCTGCAGTGGCCAGTGGCAAAGGCTTCAGAGAGAAGTGTGTGGAGCCCCACAATAAATGTCTTTAGAATAGCACAACCAAAGGAGAAATTCCTTCCTAATCCCAGGCAGCCAGTAATGGGTTGATGCCCTGAAGCATATGGGTTATTATCCTCATTAGATTTACACCTATGCAGCGTCACTGGGGATGTTCTCATTGCCTATGCCAAGGACGTGTTTTCTTGGCACACATCTGAGGTGATACAGAGCTTGCTCAGGCCTTTGCTACTCAAGTTAAGCTACTGCATGCCAATAAAATCTTTACACCACACCGTCTTGCATTAGGCAATATATATTTATACAGTCTGTGTGGTAACAGTAAGGATTTTTTTTTTTTTAAAGGCAGAAGTATGTAATAAATGACATCCCTTCAAACACACACAGACTTTACATTTCAGCACCTTCTGCCTTACAGTCCTCCTACAACCTCAGCTCCTATATTTTGTTATGAAATTTATGGGTTTATGCATACCAAAATTGTGTGAGTGTAGACTGTTACCGCCAGGGTGGTCTTGGAGAAAAGAAGCAAATAAGATGCTCAAATTTGATTACAGGATATAATAAAAGTCAAGACTTCTTCCAGCTCATTCTCATATAGTCCCTCGGAAAAGAAGAAGAAAAAAAGTTTTTCCTTTTTTTTCCCTCCTTTTTCTATAAAGGAACTGCTTTCTCCCCACCCAACAGAGCTGGCAGTGATAGCCAATTTTCCTGTGTTTGAACCTTTGAGTATGCACTTCAGAACCTCACGTGGTGAAAACTAACCCCAGAATACCCAGGAGACAGCTGAAAAACCCATTTCAAGGGCAATGCTTTGATTTCTTCACATACACAAAATTGGACTTTTTTTTTTTTTTTTCAGTCAGGGAAAATCTCCAGTCTCTGAGTGAAGGGAAAACTGCAGTGATTACTCCTGCCTTTAGATGGCTGGATAAATATTTACCCTATAAGACCATATATTAAGGAATGAGCTTTTTCTTTTTTTTCCTCCCCAAAATACTGTTTCACTGTCTCGGCAACTGTGAATGGTCCTGGTGTCTTTCCCAGTGTGGGCGGCCATTTTGCTGATGCATCATCTCGTCTTTGCTGGAAAGGGATTAGAGACCAACACCATTAGCACCAGTGGCAAAATTCCCAGGCGTTGCTTCACCGTGTCCTACATCTTGTGTTGTGCTGCTTATGTCTGAGCAAAATAAACACAGAGTGGTCAAAATACACCACTAGTACAAAATGAGAACTTTCGGCACCCACCCTGCCCTTATTTTTCATGGATTATAAATGAAAAAACAAGGGGCCAGGCTTGTGATGTCTGAGACTTGACCAATCTTGGTTGTGTAGGACTTTACACGCAAGGGGCTTCCCAGACCAGCTACTGAGCTGGCCCATCACCCTCCCTCCTTCACATCAGCTTCAGAGTTAGTCCAGGAAACTCCTCTCCCCATTCAAAACAAGTACATCTATATAGGAAAAATTGTTTTGAATCTGTTATTTAGCAGATTCTCTAATTATCTTAGTCCCTGGAGGAGTGGACTTTTAATATTATTTTGCACAGGGAGGGGCAGATTGCCATAACTTCACTGATGTTATATAGTATTTTACCCCACAAGAAGTCCCACTGGAACCAACGAGTAAGAAACCCATCTGGTCCGAGGAGAACAAAAGCAAAAAGAATGGAGCTGCTAAATCACACTGGTTGGTTTCCCCCAAGATTTTCACCAAACCCCAAAAAAGTCCTCCATCTCGACAAAATTCTTTTGCGATAGTATTGTCCTTCTGTTGCTGAAATAAATAATGGGACAGAATGCATGCAATATCTATAAGAAAAATGCAAAGCAGTGAATTAGAGCATTGTTTTCTTTGCTTTCTTGGGGAAGATTGCTGTGTGGAAAAAAAATAAAAAATGCTTATATATCGGTGACAGCTTGAACTAATTTAGATAAAAATACCAACTTTTGAAAAGCAAAATCCAAAGAGGAAATAAAAATTTGCAAGGAAAAAAATATACAGTAGATGCTGCCATTTCTGCAAGCTTTTGAAAAGGAAACTGAAGTTTAATTGAAAAGTTGTACAACTAATTTTGTGGTATTTACTTCTTCCATAAGAAATTCCCTGACACTAGTGAATACCAATTCATACAACGCTGTTCTGAGAGGTCATTTCCACACCAATCTTTACTGGTAAGAGCTCTTGTTGGTGCATAACATAGGAAAAATCACAAAAAAAAACCAAAACCCAAACCTGAAAGAAATAACAAACTGTTTTATCACAGAACTGTTACTACAATCCTAAAGTAGTGCCAACAACAGCATTTGCTGATGATGAAATTATTATTTCTATTACAAGAGAAGTTACACATTGTGCATGAAAAAGCAAATTGTTCCATTTCTGGTCTATTTATCCTGGGAATTAAATTATGTTTTCCTATACTGTAAGCTTTATTTAGAAAGTGCTACAGATTTCAGCACAGCCTCTCTCTTTTGCATTCATTCAAGCAACAGTGATGTTGGGTGAGAGAATGTCATGTACATAGGTTACTGGAATGACAGAGAAATAATTTTACCTAAGCTTTCTTTCTCTTTTCTTTTCTTCAATATACTTCGCATTCTTGCACTGAGCAGAAAGGCTGTGAGCACTGTGAGACAGACAAAGCATTTTTTCCTTTTTTTGGCCAACAAAGTTCCTGCGGTATGTGTCGTCCTCAGCCTAACATCTTTGGCTCATTAAGGAAACCTGGGTTTTCTCAAGGTGAATTTTCCTTCTCTCCTTGCTTGCACTCCCCCTGCCCACCTCAACCCCAGCTCCATTCATCAAATGAGGGAAAAACGAAGCAACTTTGGTTGACCATTAAGTGCCACGGTTCTCCAGTAAGAATATAGTATAGCTACTATGTTCAGTAAGAGGGAGTAAAAGAGAGAGACGACAGAGCAATCCAGTTCCTTCCAAGCACAACAAACACGACGTTGAGAAATGCGGTTGGAATAACTCTGAATAAGCCTCACCTCTGCTCGGCAGCCAGCTCCCCATAATTTCTGGATAACAAATACAGCATTGGATTAATAGATAAGGCAGGAGGTTTCTCATCCCTTTCATCTAAACCATTCCCTCCAGCTGCTAAGCCAGCATTTTGGCCTCTAGACCTTGCGTCAGGACTAGTCGTTGATCAGCCCAAAGTACACACACCATCCAAAAAGAATTAAATCAAAGACATGGATTGTACCCATCTTGAAAAGGGCAGTCACCCACATCATGATGGAGACACAACGTCTTCAAAATGAGGGACTCTAAAATAGGAATTCTGGGGGGCAATCCACCATCTCAGACTCCTATGTCCTTGGGACAGATGGCAAGACAAATTGCTGAGTTAAACAAGTTACTTAACTCAACTCTAAATTGCTGAGTGAAAGAGGAGTCTCTTAACCTGCACTGTGGTATGCCAACAAAGATGCTATTCTCATAAAGTGGTCACGTGTAAGATGGTTTTGAATCCCTCACACCTTGCCTGATGCCAGTTCCCAGCAAGTTCATTACAAGGGAATATACAGAAGGTTATGTAGGTACTTAAGGACCCTTCTCCACTTGCTATCAGCACCCTTCAGCATAATACCATGCTTCTCCCTGCATTCTATGGCATTCATGCATGGTATTTTAAAAGTAAAATAAAATTATTAGGTGGCTACGGTTATACCACAGAATTGGTTTTCAGAGAAGACATCTGAAGCCCCATGCACCATAATGCAGGGAACACAGAAAAGCTTTATAGGCCTTCCCCTGCCCCCACAGGAGCTGAGGATCTTTGAGCGTCCCTGCATCTGTCAAGTGTGATGTTTATTTCCTCTGTGGAACAAGCTATCTTTATGAAATGAAATGACTGCCCTTCATATATTAAAATAACACCTCCTTAGGAGAGGCTTCCATGGGCATTGGCCATAGCCCACTTCATAAAGGGAACATTTACACTGCAGAAAACTTAAAAGCCAGCTCAGGATTGGAGCAAGACCGATTGGGAAGTATGGGACCGGGACGTTTCGTCTTTGCTATGAAATTACGTAGCAAGGAAAGGCTGGGTTTTGGTTGTTTATTGTCGGGGATTTTTTTAACCGACTTTTACATGTTTCAAAGCCCCATTGCTAGAAACAAAGAAAGCTTAAATGTGGATTTTTAACAGTACTGTTAAATTTAATAGACATTTTGTGCAGCTTTGCGCTGAAATTGTTTAATGCTTTATATACATGACTGGCTTCATACCCTGGTGCTTTTACTTCATGCTAAACTATGTAAACCTTCTGCTGGAAACACAACTACTTTTGTATCCAGGAAGCAGGGCTTTGAAGCATAATGTGTAAAAGTGAGTGGGATTTCAACACACGATACTTAAATGCCATTCTTCACCCCATATGGACAATGTATTTCTTGTCAGTGCAATGAGGTTTGCAGAGAAAACAAGCAGAAAACGTCTTTAGATATTAGTCAGCTAGTAAAAGCCTGAACTTTAGAGCACTGCATTAGGTAATCAGCTGTATAAAATGAAAGTATTTGGGTGCCTTTCTAAAACCTTCACGATACATCATAAATTTTTTCCTTGATGCATTCTGAGTGAAACACCTATTTTTTCAAATGCCCCTTCTACTGCTTGCTCTTTCAACTTGGTGTCCTACAACTGAACACTCCCTTTGTCCATGTATAGATGATCATAGAATCATAGGATCATACAGATCATACAGAATCACGGAATCATGGAATGGCAGGAGTTTGAAGGGACAGGAACGCATCCAGGCAGGTTTTGAGTATCTCCAGAGAAGAAGACTCCACAACCTCTCTGGGCAGCCTGTTCCAGTGCTCTGTCACCCTCAAAGTAAAGAAGTTGTTCCTTATGTTGAGATGGAATTTCCCATATTCCAGTTTGTGCCCATCGTTTAGGTTGGAAAAGACTTCTATGTTTATTGAGTCCAACTATTAATCTAACACTGCCAAATCCACCACTAAACTATGCCCCCAGGCACCACATCTACACATCTTTTAAATACCTCCAGGAATGGACGGATGCTACCAACTCATAAACCGAACCAGGTTAGCCTGGTTTTCCAACTTCTTTTTTAAATCACTTACAAAATACGGGTGAAAGTTGTAATTAAGGGGCTACACACGAGGATACAAGAAACTTCAGTTTGATTCTTGGCTTTGCCAAATAACACCTTGGTAATCTAAGCAACCTTAGCTTCAACGTTGAACCAAACTTTGAATCTGTCCTTCATTTGAGTGGTAAACGGGACTAGATGACCTCCAGAGGTGCCTTCCAACCTACGTTATTCTATCATTTTATGATTAGACTGTGCTTTTTAGTATACCAGGAAGATTACACTTCCCTGCTGCCAAGGCCATTGCTGAGGAGAAATAATTGGGTGACTAAGAGGAGTTTGCGCTTCATGATGACAGAATCCACAGAAACAGATGTCCAAATCTCTCTCTTCCCTTCTTGATTTTCCCTATGCATTTAACTGAAACTTCAACCACCACACAGCTTCTGCTGAACTATTTTTAACCTCAGTTAAGCAACAAAACCTATCTCATGAGCAATACATACTGAAAGTACCCTCTGAGTTCCTGGACTTTTTAAGACAGTCTCAAAATATGACATAAAAGCACTGATCAATTCTGAAAATGCTTGACTATGACAAAAAATTATCTTCATCTTGTGTAGACTCATGGACCTTTGATATAGCAGGGCTGTGTCTGGTCTCACAGACATTTCTCTTCACTGCTTGTGAGTATTTGCTAGGAAAGAATTGGTAAGCACATTAGAAATACAAAAAACACAGGATAGAATTTTGAATTTCTTCAGTGCAGCACTAGTAATCAGTGTATCAGCAAAAGAGCACTTTCTCATGGTGATGATCCATTTGAGACCTATTACCCAATGCACATAATCTCTTCATAATATGACAGCCTCCATCTTCAGTGAAAAACAGGACTGGTAGATCCTCCCATAGCTACAGGCATAAATGCATAAAGTTGAGTTAAGGAGTCACAAGCCCCCTAAATTGAAGTTGCTTACTCAAAGGTTATTTGAACATACAGACAGAACAAAAACCTATGCAATAAGATGAAGAGTACAGCTGGGTAGTAAAAATCCTTATGTCTCATACCAATCAATCATCCACTTGTGAAGCATCCTCCTGATGAGAGCTTTGTGCTCTACACACACTGCTGGTATTGCCCATGCTGTTTCTAAATTATCTGTTATTAAATCACTCTTAATACTCTTAGTATCATAATAGCATCTGATAAATCTTCCTCCACTTCCATCAAGTGACAAGACAAACACTTAGCCCTGGTAAGTCACTCTTTCTTCCCTTACTGAATGGGCCAGTCTCCCTTTTTATAAATTTTATTTTCCCTTCCTGAATTTGGAGATACTAAAAAATACACATTTATAAAGTGAATATGTACTCTTCTTAAGTATATCTTCTCCTACCCAGAACAGGACACATCAACAGATCTACATCTTCAGCTTCCTTTTGAGAAAAAAAACCTCCAAATAGAAAACAAAACCATTACTCAAAGCAATTTCTTAGCTAATTTTTTTGAAGGACAAAGAGTATAAAAGCTGTATCTGAGAGCTGTTATCATGTTAGGGCTCCTCCACATGGAAGGAAAACTCAGGCAAAGAGGTCTTGTAGGTACAAGTATCTTATCAGTGAGTTCTGAGTTCACATGGAGTGCAGTAAGCACTTTGCCATGGCTCTCATCTGGGAGCATCCCCCTCCTACAGGAACAGTCAGCAGCACCATACTGACAGACCCGCAGACAAAGGAAAGGAGGGCTGTCTGGTTCTTCAGACTGCCTTCAAGAGACACGATGGACTGTTTCTGCACCATAAGCTTGCAGAACCCTATCGTCTACTTGCTTTCCATCCGTTCCACTAAAACCCTATAAATGTTCCTACCTACCTACCCATACTTTAACCTTTCCCTTATAGCCATCGGATCACTTAGACCATATCAATACAAGCAGAGGGTAAGGGCTCGTAAGATACTTCTGTGTTTCCTGGTACGAAATGTGGAAAAAAAACAGTATTATGATGCTGTTGCATATAGAAAACATTTTATCTGGGAAGTTCAGAAGGCATTGAACTTGCAGATCCATAATTTTTAGTTCATGAGTTTCCAGAAATTCCAAAAGCAAGTGTAGGATGAAAAGAAAAAGTATATATATACATCCAAGAGGCGGATTTCAGGAAAATTCACTTTGTCAGAACATAAGCATCTAGCACGGGTTTTGACCAAGTCAAAGCAGCCCACCCTAGGTCTTAGGAAACACAGAGATGTTGAACTAGTCCATATCCTTATTCTCAGCTCTCCCAGCCATGATGCTCACTCCTCATTCCACCTGGGCCATGATGCCAACATGCACTCCTTTTATATTTTACTTAACATATAAATTTAAGCCCCAAATCACCTTTTCACTGAATACCATGAAACCTATATATCTTGCCTAGAAACTTCTGCATTCCTATTCCTAAAAGAATTAACCAATTCCCTTGTGAGTCCTATCTTATACTCCCATTTTACACCTAGATGTCCACCTGTTTCCATCCATTGCACAGAATATACCATTCTTCTTCTAATTCAGTGTTGAGAATGTGATTTCTTACGAAAACCATTCCAGCAAGTTTGGCAAGAAGAATCGAAGCTAGATTTCACAGGCTGACCATGTGCGTTCAAGGGTTTCAAAGCTTCAGTTTCCTGCTCATAGAAGAAACAATTTCTTTTTAACTCGCTCTCAAGAATGCTAGAGAAAGCCAAGGGTATCTGACATATTTTGGCTTGCTGTAACTAATACTTCATGGTCTGATGATAAACATAATAGGGCCGTAAGCTGGGTATTGTGTCAAAACCGTGTGTTAGGCATTAATTGTTGGGAGCTGGAATTGAAATCAGATGGCTCACTTCAGACTGACATAACCCAACGGGTTGTTCTTCACACCTGAGTGGCAAATAAATCAGTGTCAACCTGAGAGCACGTGACGTTGTGCTGCTTATTATGGCACTGGCACAAACGAATTGGAAAAAAAATACACACGCGTGTGGGCACACACACGTACATAAATACATGGAAATTATTCAGGCTCCATGTTGCTGCAGCAAATACATGGAAATTATTCAGGCTCTGTGTTGCTGCAGCTGCTAAGCTTTTACATTAGGGACTATTTTAAAGCTCTTTAAAAAGAAACATTTTGTCTTGGCTTTAATATGATTGAGCAATTGCACTTTCCTTGTGTGCCAACTCTCACTTTTCCTTTCTCAGGACGTCTCCCTGAGCTAAGAGCTATTTCCAAACGCTGTTGTACAACACAGAAACTTGACTAACACAACCAGAACAATACCACCCTGTCAAACGTCAGATTTGCCTTTATGCAAGTGCTTCAGTAGGACAACTAAGGAAATTAGTACTGGCTGGAGCCAACTGGTCCGTGCATAGCTTGGGGATGAAGGAAGCAAAAGTTAAAGACCTGAAAGGGAGCAGGGAGAGAGAGAATTGTTGGTGAAAATTATTTTTGGTAGAAACAGGATTGCTACAACAGACTTTCAGTGTTAGAAAAGGCATCATTAAGTGGAACGTACTTTTGAAAGCAAAGAAACTTGGGCAATTAAGATGGTTGTATTAGTTCAAATGGTGTGTGGGAGGAGGTATCATTTGATTGACATTAATTGCTTCTATTAGGGCTGTGTGTACTATACTTCAGCCAGGCACCAATAGAGACATACAATCCATGGATTAAGCAGAGGACAGTGGCTCTTTTGTAGCTCTTGGAGTGCCTTTGGAGCTGAATAACAGTCCTCGAAGCATGGAGCCGAGCTGCAAAGAAATCCCAATGGAGCTTAACATCACAGGTGGAAATCAGGTCCTGCTCCTGAAAGGTCCTGCCACCTGCTCTAATTGCTGAGTTTAAATGTTTCAAGGCTTTTGCATCTGTATGCAACCTCTCTCTTAGATGCAGTCATACAGGAAGGTCCATCTGAGCCTCTCTGGCTTGTTGGTCACCTTAGTTAATGTCTCCCAGCCAAAGATTCACGAAGACGGTAAGCGATTGGCTTCCCTTCCTTCATGACTCCCCAGCCTCATTAACCATATATCCTCTAAAAGCAGATGGCCAGAGGAGCAGCCTTTCTCACAGCTGCAGCATGAAGTCCAAATTCACATCTCAGAAGACACTTGGAGCACTGTGAAGTGCAGAAGAAATAAATCAATTCCTGTCTTTTCTTCCTCCCCTGATAATACGGCTCAGAAATTTCCTAAAATTTCTAAGAAACACCCTCCCTGCCCACATTCCACAACCCCCAATGAGAAGATTTAGCAGTGGGAGAAAATCAAATACAATGCGGTTTAGACAAGATGTCTAATTTTTAGATAACTAAAATTAGATCAGATAAATCAGTGTCTCACCATTTCCCCATTGAAACAATGGTGGTATTAGCGGTTGCCTGTGAGCGCGTTCTAATGAAAACTGTGAAATGCTCAGAGGCATTGTCACAGCGAGACATGAAAGAGCCTTGGATGTTCTTCAGTGAAGAGTTCAGTGACTGCAGGAATTGAAGAAAGACCTCGACAATGATACCAAATAGATCATCCCAAGGTGTGTGAATAGTTGTTATTTTTTTTAACTCACTGTCAACACTAATTGGAAATACTGGTTTAGGTTGCCTTGAGAAGACTTTTTTTTTTCTTCCAGGTTTCTTAGTTATAGTCAAGTAGTAGAAGTTTTTGTTTCTGGATTCTCAAACTCAAGTGCCTCACTTCATCTCTCAGAATTTTTCCATCACCTAAACAAAAGCCTTTTAGAGACAAGTAGGTATAGACAACTTTTCAACAAATTTCAAAATTAATTTTATGTCAAAATAAGAAATCTAAATGTTTCTTTCAGAAAAGATTAAAACAGCACCTTTTTCCAGGAGCAGAGCATGTGAGGGGAGAGCAGGGATGTCACCACTCAGCACAGATTTCGAAACATTATAAATTAACTCAAAGATGTCTTTTCCCAGGAAACAATCTATTTGCCCCAATACCTCTGAACTCTGTCGGGGACAGAGGGATCATAGGCCTGATCCTGCTCATCTGCAGGGGGAGAGCCCTGTGCTGGACCTACCATCCCTCTGTCGGGGAGGTGGTTTTAACTGCCTGTCTCATAACGCTTACAGACAATCATAAAAAGGGAAGTGTAATTCTTGCAATTACATTTGAGGAGTGGTTTTAATGAATATCAAACAGCTTTAAACATCAAAGTATTGACTGAAGTGGAAAAATAGTATCTTTACTACCAGCCCTTTCCCCTTGCCAAAAGAAGACGCATAGAGGAAGGGAGAGCATGGGTTTTATCAGGGATGTCAGGAACAATTTATAGGAGTTCAGTGACCTGCACTTTGAACTGGGCTCTCCACCTACGGTCTGTAGCATCCTATAAAAAGATACGCCGTTATCTCCATTGCCGCAGCCAGCCAGCCGACAGGAAGGGCAGGCTGCCTGCGATGCCTGAGGAAACACTTGGACTATTAAAGGCAGACAAAGGTCCTCCTTTTTATTTTTCATTTTATGTGCACTGTTTGCTGCACAGGATTTCTTTACAGTATCTTAGGAATAGCAATTTGGGCCTTTTGAAAGACAGCTCTAGCTGTAAAAGGTACCCAGAGGAAAATCTCAAAAGGACTGCCAGCATTGATGCAATGATTTATTTTGGTCTTTATAGATGAGAGCAGAAAAATGCCTCGGTCAATCTTCACAGCCATAACCTGCTTGAGGTCCCGAAAGCATCTAACCTACACCTCCCATAAACCTTTAGGGACGAGGGTTGCTTAAAGCATGCAAATCAGTGGAAAGGATGCCGTGTGGGAGCAAGGGCCAGCGTGTCCAAGCTGCAGTGGGATCCCAGGGCACTCGCATCCCTTACCCAGCGCTCTCCATCTCAAGGGGATGCCTAGAGAAAGGCTGCCTCTGCCTACAGCTGAACCAGCCCGGCAGCCGCTCCTTCCCTCAACGCTCTGGGACATGCAATACGTCCCCACGGCTCGTGGCCATGTAGAAAATTTGGGGATGGTGCAGGATGGCTGGCCACTCGTATCCCTCATCCTGATCGCAGCCATGGGCGAAACTGCAATCAGTAACAGGGTCATCAGTTCAACTGGCAATATGTCATAATTGTGCCTGGATTGTGACACACCCTTGCAAGATCAAGACTCCTTCTGTAGATGATTACTATTTATTTATAGCATGCGATAAAAATTTACAGTACACAAGAAGGCTAGAGCTGAGACCGGGATAGGAACTGTAAAAAGATCTTATCACTGAAAATAGTCAGTTTTGCATAAGGAACAGTTTTATACAAGAAAATACCGATACAAGAACGTTTCTCAGAAGAATGCTGATATTGGCAAAATTTCTAGCAAGGAGAATTATCAAAATCTTTGATTTCAGCAAAGCCAAAGTCCTTTACTTCAGCTGCCTTATGGACAAGAAGAGAGTGGGACAGTGCGCGAGGTGAGTCAGTCTGAAAAAATTTGAGATCACGGAAACGGGGCTGACAAGTTCACTTCTCAATTTCCTGAACGCATTCCTCCAATTTTTTTGTTTCACTGGAAATTTAGCCATTTCAGTTTTCACTCTGACTAGCAAGGGAAAGCCCAGTTCCGCGGTGGTCCCAGTGGGAGAGCGGTCAGACCCCTTGACAGGCTTCATCTGCAACGTCCATAGGTGAGTGAGACCGACAACAGGGAGCAGATCAAAGGGGTTCGTCCCCCCATGTCCAACCCTTCCTCCCAGACCAGCCCCAGCCTCTCTCCAGGGAATGATAGCAACCTGCAGATGAAAAGAACGTGCCAGGTGAGCTCAACAACCAGCCTGCACCTCTCTGCAAACCGACGGCAGGAGCTAAAACACTCGCCACAGTCTGGATGCTCTGAACTGCGCTCGCACCGGCATCTCTCTGCCTATAGTAAATGTATGTTTGGCTCAAGGAGGAAATCATTCAGCATGTTTCATATGGTTTTGGCTGTTTAGTTCTCCATTCCCACTATAAAACCCATGATAAAAGAACATAAATAACCAAACTGGAAACAGCTTCTCTAGAAATCATCCAGAATATTTCTGAGCCATAAATATTCTGTCACTGCTGATTTAATTTCTAGTACTCAGGAAAATGCAATTACGAGAGACAAATGGTGATGAACGTTGAAACCAAGGGTATGCTTTTGACAATGGGAGACAGGACTGCCTCTCTGTGAGCTGGCGTCAGAGACGTGCCAATAGCCATCCATGTTCTAGCACTGCCAGCTTTCAAAATGTTACGATTGCACTTAATGCTACAATCGTCTAAAAGAAATAAATTCATACAACTGCTCTGCTCAGTCACTGCATCACCCACTTGAAAGGGC
Source organism: Gallinago undulata (assembly GCA_026546715.1). Lineage (NCBI taxonomy): Eukaryota > Metazoa > Chordata > Aves > Charadriiformes > Scolopacidae > Gallinago > Gallinago undulata. Next base: position 25,394,904 of record JAOTQQ010000004.1, read on the forward strand.
AGATGTCAGAAGCCCAAATGCTGGGACAACTTTCATAAAGAATTTCATCAATTAATTTGGTAAGAGTAAAAGCAGGCAGGATAGCCCTGATTCACACAAGCACCCAGGTTTGGGGGTCCCTTTGAACTTAGCACATGCTTAAATACTACACCAAATGTAGACAATCATCTCACACAACCTGAGCAGCTCACAAGATCTCAGGCCTGCAGCAGAGACACACTATCATTTACTTGCCCCAAATGAGAGAAGCTGGTGACCATGGCCCCACATTGTCCTCCTCCCCTGAGGCCCAGATCCAACGACAGAACACACCTCTGCATGGTGGAGGATGCTGCGCAAGACCTTGGGGACTTTGCTGCAGCCATACTCACAACACAGCAACCTCACTGCCCAGTTCAATTTGCACGACACTATCTTTAGGTTTTCTAGATCAGCAAACTGATTCTCTAATGAAAATATGAAAGGATGGGAAGAAACTGTTGACATTTCAAAGCAACTCTTTAAGCTAAAAGCTCTCTTTTAGCATTTCTCCTTGGAAGACCCCAAAGAGCCAACCATATCCTGGGTTACCTCAAAAGAAGCTTGGCCAGCAGGTTGAGGGAGGTGGTTCTCCCCATTTACGTGCCCTGATGAGCCCACCTGGAGTACTGTGTCCAGCTCGCGCCCACAACACAAGAAGGACATGGACCTGTTGAAACGGGTCCAGAGGAGGTTCAGAAAGATTTCTAGAGGGTTGAAGCACATCTCTTTGAAGACAGAGAGAGATGGCGTTGTTCAGCCTGGAGAAAAGAAGGCTCTGGGAAGAGCTTATCACAGCCTTCCAGTACCTAAAGTGGCCTACAGGAGAGATGGAGAGGGACTCTTTATGAGGGAGTGGAGCAATAGGACGAGGCATAATGGTTTTAAACTGGAAAAGGGTAGATTTAGATTAGATATTAGGAAGAAATTCTTCACTGTGAGGTTGGTGAGACACTGGAACAGGTTGCCCAGGGAAGTTGTGGATGCCCCATCCCTGGAAGTGTCCAAAGCCAGGCTGGACAGGGCTTTGAGCAACTTGGTCTAGTGGGAGGTGTCCCTGCCCATGGCAGGGGGGTTGGAACTATACAGTCTTTAAGGTCCCTTGTGACTCTAACCATTCTATGATTCTGTGTCTCAATAAGTACTTCTCATGTCATTTCTCTCCTGTCAGATACCTTCCACTGTGCATTTAGGCCATGCAAAACACCTTCCTAAGTTAAATGTTAACTCAGGGCTCTGTGTTTGCCCATGGATAGCGCTCCTTGCCTCACATGAGCCTGTCACCAGCGCAGCTCACTGAAAGCAAACCGCACAGTAAATACTCATTAACGGTGCACAGTGCTGATAAAATCCCTCCTTCCCACAACACCTGGCTGCTGTGCAGTAGCTGCAGGGGAACGCCAGGCACTTTGGTTAGAGACTCATCCCAGCACTGATCTATCTCCCCTTAGGGGACAGAGCTGCTAATTATTGAGCAAATAACCAGACTCTGCTCTTTTGTGTTCCCGTGCACTGAAATGCAATATAAACCCCTTTCAGGGTCTGATCCAAAACCAATCTGATCTTGTGGGCTGTGAATCAGGCCTGTTGCAAACAGCTCCCCACACTCCTCCAAGAAGACAACTGCACGAAGAACAGGTAAACACAGGGAGAGCCTCCCTGCACAGCTTCGGGGAGGTGGGAAGCTGGACAGAAACCCTCCACGTGCAGATTTCAAGCTTTGCGGGTGACTTCACTCCTGGAGCTGAGCCAGTGCCATGGCTCAGTGACCTGCCTGGTGCACCACCAGGGACAAGGAGGAACAAGGGCTCCTCTTGGAGAATGTGACTGTTAGCCGTCTTTTTCTGAGTGGCGACCTCCCAGAGGAGGACCCTCCATTTTGCGTCCTAATCCCAGATTCTGGTGGGAAAGAGGCTCAGAAACCCGAGCTGTGTGAGAGCCAGGGAGCTCATGAGGGAGCTTGAGATGTGAGAGCGCTGGGAAGCGTCGTGTTTGACGGGTGGATCATGTCCAGCCTTAGGCAGAGCTGGCTGAGATCACAGCCTCAGGGCCACCACAGAAGGATGGAGCCCACCCTGTAGTCCCTCAGGAGGAGTCACTCACACAGCGGTTGTCCTCACTGTGCAGCAACAATGGAACCAGCAACTTTGGGCTGTGCTGCAACGTGCAACACCAGTTACCCAAAGAACCCCTTTTCTTCAACCTTCATTGTGATGGCCCTCAGGCTGTTACACAACAGAAACCCCAGGGAGGTCAGAGGACCTCAGGAAACTTGGGGGAAAATGTTCTGCCGGGACCCCACACACTCCGTCTTTCCCCTAGATTAATTCAATCTGCCTTAGCTTCCAGCCAAATCAAGATATGGGCTCATCTTGCTAAATATAGCTCTCAAGTAATTTCCTGCATATTGGGACCGAGTCATTTGGCAACTGCTAGATAATGTGTAAAAAAAACACAGGGCAGCGGTGGACGCCTGTGGCTGCCCATAAACCATTAGCGGCAAGGTCAGCAGCCTCCGACCCTGATTGTGTAACCCCAAGCATTACCATTCCTTGGTTTATTTTCCCTTCCTCTCATGAGGACGGTAGAAATTTTTAGGAACAGGGAAAGGGCATCCAGCACGATCCGCCTGCCATTTCCCAGCAATCTTCTTAATCCTGCTCCTTTCCGTAAGGCTGCTCTTTTCCCAAGCCCCTCCTCAAAAGGGAGACGGAGGTGTCCCTTGAACTTAGAAAGTATCGCCTTAAAGTATCATCTTAAAGTCTTAGTATAATGTCTTTACATTGCCTGCCATTCCCCAGTAACTTATTCCATATGCTTAAGTACTCTTTGAGCATAATATGTCTGCTATATTCCCAGCTAGCTTCCCAGAGTTTTCAGACTGTCCTCCAATTTCTGAACCCCTTGCCAATGTGAGTCATCTGCCCTTCAGGAATTTCTAAGTCCTCTTAAGTATATAAAAATAAAAACAAAAGAAGAATCAGAGTCTACATCCGTCAAGTTAACTATTCTGTCTTCCATGGTGATGGAAAGGGAAGGAATATAAAGGAAAAGTCATATAGAAAACGGTGTCTCTCCATGGCACGTCCTCCTGGTGTCTGGAAATCATCACTTCAAGGACCACTTGAACTGGAGGTCGCATCAGGACTAGGAGCTACTCACGGACTTACCTTCCATGGACGTGTCTACTCCCCTCTCAAATCCATCTGCACTCTTGGCCTCCACAATATCCTGTAGCAATGAGCTATTTAATTACATGGTATGTGCCACAGTTCTGCAGTCCCTTCTCGCTAGGTGAGATTAACATCCTTTAAGCATTCCTCACGGAGACTGTCTATCACCTCATTATCCCAGACAACTGCTTCCAAAAGCAATAATGTTTGTCTGTGGTCCAGCAGCCCCCGGTCAGAACAATGTTCCTTATGAGGACAGACCGAGAGCCAGACGCCTGAAAAGCATCACCAAGGGATACTGCAGCCCATCAGCCTCGTCCCCTCGTCGGTGCCTGGCTCCTGGTGATGCCAGCACTTCCAGAGAAAAACTGTGAGCAGTAAGCAGTTCGAGTAGCCTTCTCAGAGGAAAAGAGTCTTAACCCTCATGAGCCAGAGGTGAATTTATGCAGTGAAGCAGAACTGTTGACAAAACTGGATATTCTTGTTATCCATGGCAATATCACAGGTTTGGGGGATTTGCATTTGTTTATTTTTAATTCCTGCTGAGTTCCTGATCTCAAAGACACCTTGAAGCAATGAGCTCCCCGTTTTAATTACGTACCCTATGAAGGAGTACTCTTTTATTAGCAATTCTTTCATCATCTTTCTATTTTAATCAAATGTCCCCTTCTCCTTGCGTTATAAGGCAGAGCAAATACAAGTTTCTGATTTCCAAAGTATGTATTTTCTTCTGCTTACTCATTCCAGCTCTTACAACTTACCCTAGGAGGTCAGCAGCCATTTCTGTTCTCCAGCTTTGCCCTGGGCTGTTTCAACAATAATTTCCAGATTCATTTCCTGACGACTGTTGCTTTTAGCCCGCATTTCCTATGCTGGCTCCCACATAGCTTTAGCCCTGCCTCTGCCACACTGCATGTTTGCCACCTGCAGCTTCACTTATCTCAGTGACCTGTGATGCTTTAAACACAGTCACACTTACTGTTTGCTCTGTCTCCACTTGGAGATGCAGATGGACTTTTGTTCCATCCACAGACAGTGCAGATACTCATTGAATATTATGCACAGGACCAGAAGGGATCCAGTGATGCAACCCAGTATAAATGCACACTTACTGACTTCCACCATGGGCAAGTCAGGCTTACCCAATCTCAGCTTCCTGAGCTGGGCAACTCTACGTATCAGATCACCTATTCTTCCAATTTATCGTTGCAACCTCCAAGGGAAGTTTCACTCTGGCTAAATTCAGTCAAATTAATCAAACCAACTTGTACCAACTGAAATTGTATCAAATGATATCAAACTGGATCTCTGTTCTTCATTAAGGTCACTAATTTACCACATCAAGAGCTGTTATGCCTAAACAGTGATGGATGAGCTTCAGGAAGCGCTGGAAAGTGGTTTGGAGGCAACATTCACATATTCAGTTGTTGACTTTGTCCTGAGCAATCCTGCTGGGATTAAGGTCATATCTAGCTGTATGAAACCATCACACCTCACATGGCTTCCAGCTGGAGATGTAACTCACTCCAGGCCAACTGCAGGTCAAGCTCATTGCAGCATTTGTACATCCAAATGGACTTAGGTTTGCTGAGAGGTTCATGGGACCCTGAGGAACCTTTGCCTGAGATTCATGTCTGGAAGAGAGGATTTCCCTGCTGGAATGCACCTAAAATGTCCTTATTAAACCAGTGAAATGTGAAGTGAATGTCTCCTCATTTCCTGACTAAGCAGACTTTTTTTTTCCTGCAGTTGTTTTGTCTATTCTTGCCTAATTTTGGACCAGGAAGCCCTCTTCGTGCAACATTAGCACCTTTCCAGTAGAAGTAAATCAAGGCTACATCTCTCCCACCAAGTGTCAAAATAAAGTGCAGGGAAACTGGTGTTTGTGTTTTTCAGAGTCCACATTTTTCTCATTAATTTCATGGAAGTTGAGTAACAAACTCCCCCAGTAGCTTTAAAAAAAAAATCAATCACATCCCAGTTATCCTAGCTATCTAGCAATCTTGCGATCATTAAATTTTACCTGGCACAAACACAGATGAGCGAAGGAGGAGCCATTCAATGTCTTTTCACTGAAATATTTCAGTGGAAAAGGGTATTTCTCACCCAAACCTCATACATTGTGAAAAAGTTACTGTGACAATTAAAATCAGTAATGAAAAACAAATTTTCTAAAAAAAAAAAAAAGTCTGGATTTTCATCTTTAGAAATCAAGCTATTTTAAAAGAAAAGAAAGTAGAAGGCCCTTCTTTAACTGAAAACAGAAACAATTGCCCAATTTAAACAGAAAATTTAGAGTAAATTAAAATGATCTCCTGCAATAAGTAAATGAGCGTTTTTTTAAGTCATCTGTACTCCCATCAAAGATGGCATCAGCTTTTGCCATTTTCAAGATAAATTCTCCCTTCTGCTTCCCTCTGATCGCTTCTTCACACACACATGATATATTTTCCATACACAATTTTCAAGTGCCGCACACCAACTAAGGCTTTCCCCACGATATGGGATAACAGTGATAAAAATTTTACCCTTCAAACAGATAGTGATACTATAGTAAGGTACTTTGAGATTTTCAATAGATAATACGTATCTCTGAAAAACCCCTAACGTAAGACCAGGCTGTTCGCCACTTTCCCCTATGAGATGATGAGTTCTGTACTCTGAGCATCCCCATCTGATCCTGGGGATCAGATGCAACGCACTGCTGTATTTTTATTGCACATCACTACAATGCGTGAGTTACCACTGGGTAAAAACACATCCCGTTTTGCCAGTGAAGACACAGCAAAAAATACTGTCATAGCAATTTAAGGGTGAGAAATTAGAAAGGATCTGAGAAGACTGAGTTTGCAACCCCACCCTCAAAAACTTGGAAAGAGTTCAGATACTACAAAGATGGGGCCAGACAGACTTTCCTTCGATGTTTCAATAAACAAAATTCCCAGGCCAAAACCCTGGTCTTAAACAAATGAAAGAGAATAAAACTTTCCCTTCAGTGTTTTGGTGGAACATTGTTTTTCAATGAACACTGTGTTTCAGTGAATGGCAAAACTGCTTTAGTAAACTTGGAGGGATTCCTCTCCAGATACACGGCCCAGATCAGACCTCGAGCTTGGCTTGAAACTACTTCGAAGTTACACTCTTCCTGCAGGGAAGGATTTAGGAGTTTGACAGTACTGAGGCAGGACCAGAAGGTCTGAGCTGGAGGACATGGAGACCACTGTAAGCAGAAAAAAAAAAAAACCATCTCTGGAAAGGTAATGCTAAACAGTTCTAGGGTATTATAAAACTTCTCATACGAATTCAACAGAGATTACTCATAAGCCTTCTCTCCTGAATTTCTTTTTGTTACTTAAACCGATGTGAAGTTACCAGGCACTGTTTTCCACCTCCAGCAGTACTGCAAACCTCTCCTTCTATAGCACGTGGTAGGTCTGCTCTTCAGGGAACTTCTACCACTGTTGTAAAGTGCTTATTTAGCAGTTCGAGAAAGGAGATTGTGAGACGCAACAGCAAAAGGAATAAGGGACACGGCAAGGCAACAGCTGAAAATCAAACAGTGGTAACAAAGTCATGAAGGCAGAACAGGTGAACATCGTTCTCACAAAAAATGTCCCAAGAGAGGCTACAGGTCTCGGGGCTGGTCTTCCAGGATGCCCTTGGGAGGCCTAAAATAAACGCCCAGTTTGTGGAACTGTTGGTGCAACTCCCCCAATGCAGAAATTACGTGACAGTCTGTCGATCTAGCCTGAATGACTGGCAGAGACCCATCAGAGGCAGCAGAAGTCAATTAAGTCTCTGCTTACACACAGCCTTTCTGAGCCAAGCTAAATTTTTATAACCCCAAATGTTCTGTTTCAAATTCTAAGCTCACACTTTCACATCCCTTCCAGTAGAAAATATGTGAATTAAACACATGTGTAACAGGCAGACAGACGGACACGCTCACTTAGAGCACCTTAGGAGACCCTGACAGTTACTGGGGGGGTGGATGGGTTGGTTTTTCAGGGAGGAGGAGGCATGTTTTGTTTTTCACAACAAGTAAGTAGAAGGACTTGATGTGACGGGCTGTTTGAGTAGCTGAAAGCCCAACGGGAAAGGAAGAAGTCCCTGCCCTTTAAAAAAGCCAGAGATGAAATCAATGCAAATCTTCTGGTCTCCAGGAGTTAAGCAGGGTTGAACCATCCCATCACGGTTCTCCGGGGCCCCATCCTGAGCTACTGCCTTAGCTCACGTTTCACCTCTTCCAGGCATCGCTTCGCATTTCTCCCTACTAACTACTTGTGGTTGGCCCCAGCACAGAAGTCGGGGAGATCCACCTGGTAACTGCTGCCCTCAGAAAAGCTCAGGCTTTGGGCTCTTTTTCCATAAGCAGGCAAATGTTCAAACACTTACCCAAAAATACAGGTACAATCTGGCAGTACAGCTCACAGGAAACATCCCTCACGTGGGAGTTTCAGCACTTGCTGTTTCTAGAGGTGCCAGAAATACTAGGGGCAGAGCGAGTGCTTTTCTAATAGTATTTGGAATATTTCTCACATCATTATAAATGTAGCTGGGAGAATAATTTATAATGAATCATTTTATTTTAATTAATTTTCCTGTTTATTCTTGTGGTGACTAACACACACCTTCAACTGCCTTATGTGTACTTAAAACTTCTTCCTAACTAATTAGGGCCAGGAATAATGGGGGGAGAGGTTTGATGACAGGCAGTTTTGGGGTTCATTTTATCTTTGAAAGTTGCGATTTTTCAATGGGTACATCTTGTGACTCACATACTGCGATTCTGCACCATGATGAGATGATTGTCACATTTTGGCTGGAGTTTCAACACCAGCAGGTGTCACTTGAAATCTGGAAGTGGTTATCCACAAGCATCTTGCAACTGTCACAACCATTACTGTTCTAACAAAGAGGCTTGCTGGTAATCACAGTGAACCCCAAAGGGGTTCACACACTCAGAAGAGTTAATCTTCAGCTGCAATAAGAGGACACGTACTTTTTACAGCCTCACAAAAGCGATGCATCAAAGAAAAAAAAAAAAGATTTCCTCAAAGTTGTAGTTTATTTTGCTGAGTGTGTTTATGGAGGAGGCAGTTTCACACCAAGAAACAGGGACCTGAAGATATCCACAGCCAAGTCTTCCCTCATGAAACTCAGAGACGACAGATAGATTTCAGTAAGTTGAAATACCTGCCCCATATCTATGCAATAGAAGGAGATATCCTTTACGGGTGAGGGGTTCAAGGCCTTTAATTAGGAGCTGTTTTCCCTAAAAAAAATCAGCTCTGCTCATCTGTTGTCATCAGAGTGCTTGGCTCTGCTTTCTGCTTCAAGAGAACAGACTCAGCCCTGTCGCAGCCTTCTGAATGTTTCACCAGGGTGGTGACAAGCCTTTGTGCTTTTTCCTCAGAAGAGGACCATGATACTTGAACCATATGTCATCACTTGAAGCCCACATGAGTTGTAGGACTTCCTCTCTGTGTTAAGTGGAAGATATATTCTTTAGCAAAGTCTTTTATCTGTCTGAATGCAATTCAGCCAGCCTGAATTTCTTCTAAATGCCTTCCATCTGCTTTCGATTTTACTCTAGAAGGCTTTCAAGGTAGATACATTCTTCTCTTTTGTTTAATTATTTCTTCCACACAGAGATACCTTGCTGTGCCAGGTTTACTCTGCCTGCTCTTCATTTTGGGTACAAGCCGAGTACCCAATTTTCTGAGTTTCAGGAATTTGACTAGTATCCACCCATTTTATCTGTTCAACAGACTCTAACATGCAGTGCATACCTTGACTATATGAAGCTGATTCCCAGAAGACAGCATTTCAGCAAGCTACAAAGAACAATTTGGAGGCACCGTAATTTGCCAAAAGGTAATTATTTCTGACTCTGCATACACTGTAGGAGAGGACTGTGGGTTTTTTCTAACCTATGGAAACACAGGAATTGACAGATAATATCACAACAGTGATGCCTCTAAATCCAGTATCTTGTCACAGTCAGTATCACCTGCTTCAGAGGAAAAAGCAAGGATTCTACAGTGCTCAGTTAACAGAGAGTATGATCTGAATCAAAACCATAATTATCCAACAGTCCATTGACTGTCTTCTTCCAAACCCAGGTCACAAATGTGATGCCACAAAAGCCAATGGATGCTTTAGTCTAGCAAAAGGGGGAGATACATTCTTTTCCCCAAACAAAAATTAAATCAAAGTTTGATGCCTTGATCTCATCCTTCAAATCCTATCCCAGCACAGTGGATTTAAAGGTTTTCCATGAAGTAAGACACTATTTTAGTTCAAGCTCTCTGCATGTCTCCCATATGTAGCACATTCAACCCTCTTTTCCATCATGCTAGTCCTACCTATGACAGTTTGCTGTGCTGGGCATTCAGCTAAATTTCCCACATTTTCAACTCACTAAATGAGATCTGCCAGCTGGTATAAATGGAAAACACACTGGAACCCTTGGATTTCTGCCCATACATCAGGATTATTTTTTTTTTTAATTTAGGAGGAAAACTGGATGAGACTTTGGCATCATAAAGGGTGCACTGCGTGAAAGAGATTCTAAAAAACAGATACAATTTTTTTCCAATAAAAATAGATGAGAACACTTGATGTGGATGAAAAAGGATCTCATGGTCAAGAGATAGCCCACATAATAGAAAGCTTCCTGTGAGGCCAAGGTTCAAGAGAGACAGAGAACAGTTGTAATGGATGAAGAGCGATCAGTAATGAAAAATATACTTTGCCCATAGGGGTTTATGGGCAACTTCTGTTTATAAATACCTAAGGAGAAGACCTAGACAAAAAGAAGGTGCACCAGAGACAGCTATAGCCAAAGATTATCACTAAACAACACAGGCATCAGAAATCCAGGCTGCCAAGTGGGACTTAAAAAAAAACAGTCTCTTAATCAACATTTTTCCCCCCTGTCACAAAATGTAAGCCAATCTATTTAGTTAGAAAAACATGGCTTATTGCAATCTAAGTAATTTTTATTTCTTTATATACCACAAGATGTAAACTAATCTAGTTAGAGAAACATGGTTCTGAGTAATAGCCCCTGCTTTTCTACAGTCTGACGTTTTTGTGATGCTTTTACTGCTTTCTCTGCAAGCCTAATAGGTTTCACATCGCCTCAAAACCTCTTGGCCACTCCCTTCTGGAGAACACTTGGATTTCAGAGCATATGCTGGGGGTGGCATGAAAAACCCTCAATGCACTGCAGTGGAAAAACAATTTGTAACAACATTTCCTGAAGCGATAGGTTCCAACCCATTGAAACTCTATTTACCATATGCTTGAAAGACTCCAGGAACAACAGAAAGTCGTGCATGGATGCCTCTGTGCAAACGCAAGTCAAGTAAAAATAGATCCATCTGACCACCATCCAGCTGCACTTGAGGAGGCCATTTTTAGCTTTTCCAAGTACCTAAGCACTCCTCAACACTCATGATTTTATACCTAGGAAACAGCTGCTCTTACCCCATGGGGAGACAATGGAAAATATTAGGGTAAGTTCCCAGCTGACTTCCTTGGGGCTTGTAGGCACACACACAGAGGAACTGCTCCTGTACGCTCAGAGTAGAAGGGTGAAGTCTACACAGAGAAGATACACACATAAAAATGCAGCCATACTGCAGCACCATATGCCAAGCGGGTAAACATCACCACCTACCAACCTCCCACATCTGTGCAAGCGTCTGGCTGGGCTGGTTAGGTTCCCCTTGCTGAAGTAATCTCACAAGTGCTGGAGTGCCCTACATATTTTCCATATGCAGACCCAGGAGTGTGTTTGGGTTCTGCAAGTTTGTCCCCAGAAGATGGGGATGGTTGAATTCCAAAAGGTCTCATTTTGTTGTCATTCATGAGACAGCAACTCAAGTGAGTTTTCTGAAACCAAAACTGTCTGAGAGGGAGATGTGGCCAATGTCTCCACAGCCACTTGCCCACTAATGTTTATCAACACCTACTATCTCTGGTTGGACAGTTTTGTTTTTGCAAATATTGCCCTTACAGGTCACAGCTTAGAGAGGTCAAAACTTCTGTTTGGTCAGGATGAGTATTAGGGAGCATTTAACCTTTTTTTGGTTTGGAAAGTGCATGAAAAACATGAAGGAATGGACTCATTAAAGGATTTACTATTGGGCTCACTCTGCTCTCCTGGAAATTACTGATAAAACTGCCAGTGCTGTTTAATAAGTTGTGTTTGGGGTTTGGGTTTTTTTTAAACCAATACAAGGTACTTCAGTGAGTTTTTTTAAAATATTTCTTAGTGGAGTACTCAGAGGCAAAGGCAAAGGGAGAGAGTTAATGGCTGCCTAGAAAGGGGTTATAAAGATGATGGAATTGAGCCCTTTCCAGAGGTGCCTGGAAAAATGACAAAAGGCAACGGACAGAAATAGCACAAGGCAGGTTGCAACCAGATATCGGGAAACAACAATGTTCACCGGGAGAGTGGTCCCACACTGGAAGAGGGGCCCAGAGATGTCCTTCTCAAATCCCTCCTTGCAGATTTCCAAACCACAGCTGTCCCAGGCTCTGAGCAACCAGACCTGACTTTGAAGTTAGCCCTGCTCTGAACAAGGAGTTGGATTAGAGACCTCCAGAGGGCTCCTCCAACCAAACCCACGGGCCAGGAAAAAAACAGTCATCTTTTTCATACTGTCATTGTAAATGTTCTTCATACCTTTCCTCTTTAACCTTTCTGGGCGTGTCTTGTCCTATGTCTCAGGAAAAGCAAAACAAAACACTCACTTGTACTGTAAATTAATATTTTTAAGGTATATGCCCAAGATTCTAATCTTCATGTGTATTTCAGCACATTCTGCCAGTGAGAGTTTTCACTGACTCAGAAAACTGTTTCAATATTTTAAAAGTAAATATAGCCAAACCTGAGCAACTCATAGGATATGGACCCACTGGTTCTAGATACTGTGGTCGAATGCAGGTCACATCACTAGTGCTCAAAAGTTTTTCCATCTGATGCCCATTCAAAGGATTCCAGGAAATAAGCTGCTGTGCATACACATTCATACCACAATTTATACCAATTAACATCTGTGCCTGGAGTCTTGACAGTAGGGCTAGCTGAAATGTTTTTAATCAAAATATGTTTGATGAAAAGTGGGGGTTTTGTCAAAAATTAACACTTCATGGGATTAAAATAAATCGTTTACATCAGAATTGTCCAATCCATCAAAAAAGGCATTGAAACCAGAATATTTATTGTAAAGGAAAAGGGGGAAGGAGGGTGGAGAATGGAAGCTTTTTAGTATTTACCATATAATATGTCTACACACATCCAACTTATATTTTCCACTTCTTAATAAATAAAACTATCTTCTTCTATGAGCGTAACTACTTTTATTTCAGTTTTCTGTGCAAAAAATTGTGTTCTTGGCCCAGTCCTCCCTAACGGAAAGGCTGAGGGGAGAGATATGTGGGAGAAGAAAGGCCTCTTTTCAGAGGTGACCTTCCAGGTAAGAACTGAAGCTTCTTATACCGTTGCCAATGAGTTGCTTGATCTATGAATAACGAATGAGGGAACATGAATGTCTAAGGCTGCATGGTGAGTTAGCACCTCTGGACTGTTTGAATTCCCCATAAATATAAAGATTAAGACAGTTTTTGAAAGAAAGCGCAGTAACATTTACTTGTATGTGCCCAAATAAATGGAGAAGCCAAAGAACCCCTGGACTCAAACACAGAAATCTGGTTCATCACACACAGCCCCTCACAGTCAATGTATAACAACATTTATTCAAAAAGGTCCACCAAACTTGACTCCACATAACTCTACACACCACAAGCCACAGAACACTTCCACGTAATCTATAGCAACTTAAAATCTTTAATTTGAAAAACCAAAAGCCACAAAAAAAAAAATACAATGTGTTACAGGCAGAAAGAAGAAACCCTAAGTTCCCGCAAGAACAGGTAATTTGTTAGGCGATAATGCCTACTGGTCAGAGAAAGTGGCCCATAGTCCATGCTACTTAGGAAACACACAAAAACAGAAGGAAAAGACTGGCTTCTGTCAGTCTAACTTAGAGAAAAGTTATTCCTGACCCTACATCAGACGCTGGTTTTACCCTGAGTGAGACACAGCGACAGGGCATCTGATCATTTTTAGGACACCAAAGGGGGCAATGGATGGGGTCACTTCTATTCTCTTCTCTATGGGGATTCAAGAGAAAGAGGGGAAAAATACAAGACTGACAAAACATTCAAGATTAGAAGGGAAGATTAAAAATAATAAATTAACAAATAAATAAAATCCTCCCATTCATAGGCAGCTAAAAGAACCAAGGCACATCAGACAAAGGCAGGTACCATGACCCTACAGTCCCTTCCCTGAGAGGAACTGTTAACTGATGCTGATGAAAGTGAGACCCACATGCCCTGGGCAACCCACCCCTTCCAGTAGAGTTAGGGAGCACTTGCCTTCACAATGAGCTGCCCAGCACTCCTACCTGAATTTGTGGTTTCTCAGGTAGTGACTACAATGAGAAACGAATAAATAATCAGACTAGTTTCTGAAAAAGAAGAAAGGTGTGGGAACCTAAAAGCCTAAGGTGTTTTACTTGTCTTCAAGTAGGTTCTTGCTCCTCCGCTGGAACTGGAGAAGAAAAAAGTGGGTGTAATCTCCGTCGCTAAGGGCAAAGTCATGTACAGTCAGGGTGGATAAATGTTGAAAGGTTAGGTTTGGATAAGAACTCAGGAGATGGGATGCTTATCTGCATTTCAGCTTATCTGGAACACTTCGATCAGCAGCACTGAGCCAGAAATCATGCCCAGTGTGATCTTTGAGCTCTTCCCAGAAGGTTCCCAGCACTGTCTCCGACCACCCTGGCCACGTCTGGGATGTCCAGAAATGAGATGCTCTGAGAGCAGCACAAGGTTCCTGCATCCTCATCCCTGTGTGAAACAAGGAGAAGGTTGCTTGTGTGGCAGCACAAGAAATATATATACGTAGTTTGGAGAATGAAGGCGGTTTTCATCAATCCAAGAGAAGATTCTGTTCAAGTTTGGGCAGGAGATTCAGAAATGTTCAGATTTTTATCTAATTGATTTGCATGTCCCTGTTTAGAAGGAGATTCCAGACGTGGAACTACAGACTGTTTATTATTGCTTGCACAACTGTCATTTTCAGACAGCTTAAATTCCACCCGAAGTTCCTGGGGGTGAAATTCACCGCCCAGAGCATTAGCTGCCTAAAACTTAGGCGCCTAGTCTTAACTCTTTGGCTAGGCTCCATTGACAGCCAGTGGAGAGAGGCTGGCACCTCCAGGAAGCGATTCATCCCACGTATCTCAGACACCTATCTCCTGTGGAGATGAGTCACCCACCAGCAGGGCCTGTCCCTCCCCAGCAACTGCAGAGAGAGGCTGGATGACTTGCTAAGACTAGCCCCACTGTCTGGAGCCCCAGACAAATGCCCTCCTGCTCCCACCAAACATTGTACTTGGTTTCCCAAGAAGCCAAGGGGAGAATGGAGTGGGAAGTGCTTTATCATAAAGACCTTCAGATGTCTAACTCCAAAGGGAAAGCAGGGCACCTAAGCAGGAATAAGAGGCTTAAATCAACTTGTGGATTTGGGCCTAAGTGACTTCCCCCAAGCTTTCATACTAATTTAAAACACTACTTTTCCACTCATGCTTATGATTTTCCCCTGGCTGTGGTCCCCTTTGAAGATTCTCTGATGAATCCTTCACTGAAAACATCTCTAAACTCCTGGATAACCAGGAAAAAAAATAATTATAGAGACAGAAACAGAAATTAGCATGAAGGGAAGTCTCCTGCAGCACTCACAAGGCATCCTGCCGCACAACGTTTTGCCAACAAAGCAAACAAAAGCTGTGAGGCCTTTTCTCAGCCGCCGGCTGGAGAAGCAATCGCTCACACCGTCAGCCCCCCTGCCCCTGAGCCTGTGAGTCCCACCTAGTGACCCTGGAGGAGAAAGCCACCCTGCCCTCCACGCCAAGCCCCCTGCAGTGCTCCACCCCAGCACATCCCATTTAACTCAGCACAGTAGCCCATAAGAATTGCTGGGTTTATTCGTATGTTCCTTGCTGAGAATGAAACATTTTTATTGACATGGAAAGATTGCGCCATGTGCATAATTGCTGCATACAACAAGATGGAAACCACAAGCAATAAAATACTCCATGGGCGATGACTCGTGTTTACAGTAAATAGGAATGATGCTGCCAGATGTCAGCAGCACCAAATCATGTGTTGCGTATCCCAGGTCTCCAGAAGAAGGAAATAAAACCCCACCATGGATATTTTTATTTCTGGCAAGGGGATGACTGCTGGGTTGATTGCATCTCTAAACCTCTGGGTAAGTGGCAAAGACAGGAACTTACTTTTGTTTCAAGAATTCTTGTACATTATAGTGGGAAAATGACTTTAATAGTTTTTCAAATCCCAAAATTCAGAAATACCATGTTCCTTTGTCTAGATCTGCTAGTGTGCTGAGCCTGCACTGAAGCCCAGGGGAGCAATTGAATGCAGAACATTTGTTCCATATGCCACCCCTCCCCCAGGCCACAAAACAGCTCCCAAAAACCTATAGTTTGAGACTCTGGTGAGACACCAAATGTCACAACTGCAACTGGCCAGGAGAAGGAAGTAGAGGAGATCAAAGGCGTCACTGCTGTCCCTGGAACCAGGGTACATCCTCCTTCTAGCAAGTCTTTCATATCAAGGCTGCAGCCTTTCCAAAGACTCTGCAATAGCTCAAAAAGAAGCATTGGGCTTAATTCCTGAGTAAGGCTCACCAGTTACACAGAAGTCTGGACCAGAGAGCTCTTTATGGATTGTAAAATTCATTTAGGACCCACAGGATGGATTTTAGGACTACATTCCTGAAAAGAGTCTAGCCATTTTGGAGTACTCCCTTCAGGATGCCTTAGAAGTCCAGACTTGAAAGAAGTGCTGGGAATCAGCCTGAAAAATAAAATTCAAGGCTTCTCTAAAAAGGATTCAAATTATCCATTACAGCTGAAACAGCCAGTACAACTGGCCATTTCTGGCAGGCTTTGCTTCAAATGACTAAGCTTGGGCATCCAATTTTCAGTCTCCCTGCTCTGGTCTCCACTATCCTTTGTATGCCTGGTATAAAGAATAAATCCCAAATGCTATTTTTCAGACTGCAGTGTCACAGTCTCCAAAATATAGTTGTCTCTGGGTATGTCTAGATGGAATTTGCCAGCAGATGTGGTCTTGCACTTAACTTTATGCTCCAAACTGGCTAGAAATGAGCCGGCTCCAAAACAAATGCTGGCTGCGAGTACAGAGCTGGGTGTACCATGCTGAAAGGCATCACGCATTGTCTCAGGCTCACAGTGGAATTAATATTCCTATTAATATTAATATTCCTATAACAACGTCTGTCCAGGACGAATGCAGGCAGAAGAGCAGCATTCAGCTCAGCAGTGACAAAGCGAGTTTCCCTCCATCTAGACATATCCCAGTGACGCCAAATATCTGAGCGGAAATTTTAAAACCTGAAATTCTCTCAGGACCAAAACTGCATTTCTTAAATGAACAGCATCCAATTAAACCAGTTGGATTTGATCCTTAACGTCGGTATCAGAGATAGCTGCATTTGGAAATCAGGAAATTAAGTAAAGAAAAAGATATAGGAAATGCACCAGAAATGGGATGTCTGTAGACCATCATTTTTTAACTAGACTGATAGTCCACTGACTGCAAAATCTATGCCTGTCCATCACAGGGTTTAAACTGTCCTCTGAGCCTTCCCTGTCAATTCACATAACTCCTGGTAATGGTCTCTTGGCAGCCTCACCCTGGAAACTAATAAGCAGGCAAATTACATGGTCTTGGACTTATTTCAGAAATACAAGTACCTGATCTCATTCAATATTGCATGACGCTAACAGTCCTCCTTGCAGATGTGATTATCCTGGTAATGATGTATTGTGGAGACCACAATCTGGCGTATGACCTCATCCTTATCTGCAGCTGCAAAGCACTACTGGATTCAAGGTTTAGGCTATGAGTGGCCTCAATTCAAATATGTCCAGTACTCTGAGACTCTCAGTCCTAAATCCCCCATAAGACCAGATGGTGACCTGATGTCTGAGCCAAATTCTCACCTAGTGTAAGTAAGCAGGAAAAACATACATTTCCAAATTGCACATTTTTTTTAATTTATTTTTCCTATCCACAACACTGAAACTAAAATTGGTCCAAATCTACTAGTCCCAGCAGACTGGCATGTTTCATTAGGGATCGTTGTCTGTATAAGAATAATGCTATCCTGTCAAATCGAAGTGTTTTACTTAGGTTGAATACAGTGAGCACAACTTTTCTAACTCAAAACTCTCCTCAAATTTTCCTTTTGCTGCATCTTCTACCTCCTTGGCAAGTATTTTGACTTCTTGCTCTTATTAAGAAAGTTACTTAGAAATGCTGATATTCCCTGTGCAAGGAAAAAAATCAGTTGTAAAGCAGTACAGCATGAAGCACCCATAATTAGCCAAAATTTGTTTGGTAGGCCGGACACAGAGCACTGGAAGAGTCATGACCCTGACGCCCACACCCAGAGAAGTCCTTCTAAACGTCCTTGCTCTACAGCTTTTTTCCAGCTGAAGATCATGCCTGTGCCCATTACACAACTCCCTGTACACATGTGTTCCCACTGCATGACCCCTGGATGCCTCGAGTAAATACCCCACATCAGGTGGCTCCAACCTTTGGCTTATTCCAGTGCTGTAATCTGTTTTCCTGCTGCTTCCTACAGACCTGGAAACTTGTTTGTCTTCTGTTAGTTCACGATGTCCAGAAACAAATGCCTCCTAGTTGTGTTTTCTCCACAAGGGTCTGAGGAGCACCTGCTATCCATCAGAAAAGCTTCTTCTATCACTGGCAGCCTTCCCCTATTTGCAAATAGCTCTCTCCATAAACAAACACCTTGGTCTCAGTTTCACAGTGCCAGAAAATATCATGGGGTTTTTTTTCTCCCGTACACAGTATTTGCTTTGTGTTCCACTGACCTTCACTGACTGTCCTGTCTAACCACAATTTTGACACAATGGGTTTTTCTCTACATGTCTGTGGCTTCAGGGTGACTTTTTAGCATGCTTATAAGCTTCAAGTTGGCCACAGCAAAACCTCAGTTACTCCAGATCTCAAATACCTATAGTACTCTGCCGCTCTGAAGGGACTTGTGTTCCCTCAAGGTCAGCTAACAACATTGGGCATTCCCTCAATTAGCCCAGACCTTGGCAGAGCAATCTATTTATTGGTCCTAATGCACACAGCTGAAGTTCACAGGGATGGCAGCACTCAAATTTACCTCTAGTAAAGGAACATTTCTCCTTGAAAGTCAGCTGCCTGTATTTTTCCACCATCAAGAAAAATTGCCATGCCCTCAGCTGCTCTCATCCTGCCTTTGCCTGTCTGAGGTCCCGTTAAAAAGCCACCACACAGCTTCTCATGCCTGCAAAATCTAAACAAGCATCATAGATGCAAATTTGAAAAGGAGGGTGCGATTAACCATTCAGTTCCCAAGAGAAAAGGTGGATCATCTTTTCATCTCTTCAAAACCAAGACTGGCCAACTCTCCGGAAAATATGCTTCGGCCACCCAGCACCTACAATTTTCTCCACTGGAATAATGATCTGCCACTCTTAAAATGACCTGTGATAAACAAGGGATTGGACTTGTTGATTAATGGTCCTTTGAGCTGAATGTAGAAACCTTCCCACACACAAAGACCTGTAATCAGAGCTCCTTACATCTCCAAGTATCCCTGCCCAGCCAGAAGAGTACCACTCTTAAAGGCAAAACCTTTACTACAAGTTCCAGCTGATCTCATTTAGCTGCACTTCCTTTTAGCACTAGCTAATTAATACAGTCCTGAACACTGGTCAAGGCCACAGCAAGTGCTTTTTCCTACGTTTTTTTTCCCCTTCACCTTGGCTTCCTTAACTACCTGTTTTTCTGTGTCTCACTACATATTTTATGCATGATCATCCATATATAAATGCTCCCTCTTTTCCCTTCTTTCTGTCAAGATATGTGTGCATGTGCATCTAGAGCCAAATCAGTCCAATATGGTCTTCCAGTCATTCAGCAGAAGACATTTACTTGAGGGAAAGACCTATGATAACGCAAGAGCCGGCTCCTGTCATGCTTTGATTTCTCTGCCTCAGCCAACCGCAGTAAGATTTCCATACCCTCTCCTCAAACTATAACGGCACATTCATTGTTCATGATGGGAAAGAT
The DNA here is from genome assembly GCA_026546715.1 of Gallinago undulata. Lineage (NCBI taxonomy): Eukaryota > Metazoa > Chordata > Aves > Charadriiformes > Scolopacidae > Gallinago > Gallinago undulata. The sequence goes on from JAOTQQ010000004.1 coordinate 25,414,364, forward strand.
AAATTGCCAGGGCACACAGGGTTCTTCTGGGGGCTTTTCCAAGAATAAAAATATAAATCCTTACCTCAATTACCATTAAATGAACAACAGCACTCTCTGGCTGTGTTTCCAGGGCACAGCATGCACCAAGGATGCACTGCATCCATGGTTCAGGTTCCCTGAACAGGTTCAGCCCTCCCAGGCAGCCTGCACAGGACCAGCTCGCAGATCAAAATGGTACGTTGTGGATAAGCCACTTTCTGCCTTGTGCCTGAGCTGCTCTGCTGGGAAATCCACCCCTGTCACAGAATCACAGAATCACCTAGGTTGGAAGCGACCTTTTAAGATCATCTACTCCAACCAAACCATCTAGTCACTCCTAACCAGGAACAGCGCCGTCCAAGAGGAGGTAGCCTAGATGCTAGGGACACTGGTCATGGACATGAGCTTTAGGCTGGATGTGCCCCATGTGGTAATTCCAGACAGAAGCAGCTCTTACTTTTGAGGGGATTTTGAGGGATTTGAGGAGAATTCAAAGGTGGCTCCTTGTGGAAGATGCCCCTAATTTAATAGTTGTAGCCTTTCTAACATGTCTGTCCCCTGAAGAAAGACTTTCAGCCAAAGGATCCTGTATTTCTGTCCTCTCACCAGCTCCCCGAGGAGGACCCATCCCTCCACGAGAAGTCTGTCTGCGCAAGATCCCACCGAACAAGGCAGCGGCCTGTTCTGCCCGTCACTCCCAGCCGGGGGGGAAGCCCGGAGTCACTGCCGAGGCTTGTGTCAATAAGCACCGACAGAATGTCCTCTCTGTTTCCCTTTAGCACAATAAACTATGCTTCCCCCCTCCCCTCATCTCTTTCCTCTGCATCCAGACGCGTGCACCACAGGGATGGACCCCTGCTCCCTCTCACCACCCCCAGTCCCCCTCCAGTTTTCCTGTCTCCACTCCTGAGGAAGCGTCTCTCACATACAAAGTGACCTTGACTAATTTTGCATGGGCAACAGATAATCGTGGTATGAAATTCCAGCAACATCCTGGACCAGCAAAGGACCCCCGTGATTGCTGAAGTGGAAGACGTTGTGAGCCCCGCTTACAGACCCCAGAACTAGCTAAAGAGATGGAGAAGGAACAACACGTTAACCACACGTTAACTGGGCTTTCAGATTAAGCTTCTTTGATGAAAGGTGGGGGGAAACCCACAGCAGATGAAGCTTGTCTTGGTCTCAAATCAAATGGAACTGGGCTATTTTTTTTTGGTAGTAAAGAAGCAGCTTGTTATAATGTGCAACAAACAATGATGTTCAGGGCTTTCCCTGCCCGAATGACATGATTGCAATACTTCTCCAACTCTTGGAGTACGAGGCTGCCTCTTACACTGAGTACCAAATCCTTGCTCTCCAGCATTCTTCGTAGGCTTTCTGGGTGCCAGCAGAGAAGTGGTGAATAGGGGATGCCTGCTGCGATGGCCACATCCCAGTGGAGAGGGACACTAGAGCACCCCTGGCTTCCCTACTAATCGTTCCTTACCCAACTCTTCTCCAACACACTAGTGAGGCATCGTATGACTTGCATCAACTTAGTTCCGTCAGGGCTGCAAGATTCGCCATGGCTCGAGACAACCTCAGCTGGACCATGACTCTTTCTCCCCAGCTCTGGGCTTGTCTAACCACCCACCACAGGCTCATGAGTGGTTGTCTTAGTGGCCCGGTGAGACAGGCTGGCCTGCCCACCTGATAGCTCAGTGGTCTCATCACATACCATAAAGGACTTGCTGCTCTTAAGGCATGGCTGGATGAAGAGCTTGACCGATGGAGCTGCAATTTAATACTCTACTGCTATTGAGGGCAAGGGGCTTGCTCTCCACTATAAACCTGTCAGGCTGTTTAAATTGGTGGCCCTTCTGTAAGCGACATCCTTCCTAATGACCTCAGACAACCTACTCTGAAGTCTTTTTTTGTATATGTACTTTTATACACTATATAAAGCTTGTGCCTTTTATACAATAGGAAGTTTCCTGAATAAAATCATATTCTGTGGCTGACCTCAAGTGTCAGACAGTTTGAGATCAGACAGGATTAGTGAATTGAGGCTTGCACCTTCTTGTTTTGCCTCTTCCTTAAAGGATTTTTCAGTGAGCTAGTGAAGCCTGTAACAAAACCAGAAAAAAAAATATCTGAAGCTCCTTCCAAATTTCAGCTGAGTAATGAGCACAGGAATAATTTAGTTCTCTAAAGCCAAACATAAAACTTGACATACTAAACATGGAAGCTGATGGTACTGGACAATGGATATCTAAGACTAACAAACTCAAAGGGGCATTTTGCCAGTAAATATAAAATAAAAGTAACATGAAAAATAGTTATGGAAACTAGAACTTATACAAAGCTTAAAAATGAAACTAGATTTTAGTTGGGCTGTCCAAAAGTTGCACTTGCTTTCTGAAATGCAACCCTATGCCCACTGGATTTTTTACAGCCCTCTATAGTGAGAAATAAAAGGAGATATTTTGACTTGTGACACAGTGTCTGGAACTAAAATCTCAAGTAACAGCCCTCACCACTTACACTGCATTTTTTTTAAAATCCGTGGATCACAAAGCATTTTAATGTTCCTAACTAACACCACGTGCACCAACATAGAGGAGCACAACTTGCCTCTGATGTAGGCGGTATTATTCCCATCAGACAGGTGAGTAAACAAAGTCACAAAGAATTAAGTGTTAGGGTCCGAAAGGAAGTCTGTGGCTGAACTAGGAACAGAACTTGTCCCTTGATACAATCCTCTTCCTTAACCACAGGGTAATCCTTCCCTGACCTATGCATGCAACAGTAGATCACAACTGGGATATTTTTTCCTATCCAAAACATGATGGTTTTCAATTTTTTCTTTTCTCCCCATGATAGCAGGCTGAGCCTCTTCCTTCAAAAGGCACCACTGTCTTGTGGCACGTGGTTGAAGCCTGACAAGGTGAAAAGGGAAACTGAGCACAACTGGCCCAAGGTTACATGGCCTATTCATGGCAGAGAGCAGCTGGACTTCTTCCCTCAGAACAATATTTCACCCACTGGCTTGCACAGCACTGACTGTCCCAGAATAGATGGATTTAATGGTCCCTTGATGCAACAGGAATCTTAGTTTTCTATAATGTTATAGCTCTGTAACATGCAAGGAAAACCCCCAAATTTCTAAATAATCCTAGTGCAGAAATGGCATTCAGGCTTTATGCAGCCTTAGGAACAGCAGCATGAGGTTGTCCCTTCAGTTTATGCATGACACCTCCTTTTAGTGGCTGCAGCTTCATCTCTAGGAAGTGGAGGAAGCATCTGTGACACCAACGCACAAAAGAAACAGATCAAAGCCTTTGATCACTGATGAAGTTCTTAGTCAATCTCTGTTTTTACTCTAGATTACCCAGAAAACAAGACCCATCCTATTATTTTTGGCAGTTGCTGTGCATGGTTGTGATCCACACAACACATTTCCGATTCTTCCTCTTTCCTACCACTCTAACCTCCAAAACAGCTTGACCCATGGTACAAAAAAACTTTATATCAAATTCCCTTGAATTTTTGAGCACTACGAAAGAAAAGACCAGTCTTGCTTACCTGGACAGAGGACAGCTTTTCAGCACAAAAGTGCCTCCTTCTCTGGAGGCTACTTGCTGCCTTTTCCAACCAGAGGCAGTGCAGCGTTGATAACATCAAGAAGGGGATGCCAGCACCGGGCCACCATGGTCAGTATAACAGGAGATGGAAGGATGGAGGCTTTTAGCCCTCTAGTAAAGCCATGTCTGCACCCAGTTGTACTGTACAAGCTGATTCTCAAGCTGAGCCAAGTCACCACTGGCAGATATGGGGTACGGGATTTATAAGGATAAGTGATCTGATCCGTTATGACAAACCTTTATGTTCTTTGGCAAATCTTGTGAAAAGACTTTCTTGAAAAAAAAATTGTAATAAATGTGGGTATTAAAAAAAACCCCAGTAAATTGTACTTAAGAGCAATTCTCAGCTACGAAGCTCATTCATCCCTCAGATTACTGGGAGATTTAAGAAAGTGAAACAGTTGTTATCACTTGGTCTGCGGGATTTTGTTGGCTTTTGCAGGCTGATCACTGTATTTAAGGTAGAGCTGCTGTCAGACTCCCCGTGGGCCAAGAACAATATATTCCAATTATTGACATCCCAAATGTATCTTTTTTGAGGGATAGGATATCTCAACTAGCTTCAAAGAGAGAAGAGGCACAGGACTCTGAAGAGCTTAGCAAATCTGGCAGGCATTGTACTGCAGAGGCACTTGGGTGGAAATGATTTGAAGCTGTGATCTCCTTGCCCACCATGTCCCCACATAATGGGGGTATAAATACTGTCCATAAAAATTCAGAGTGTTCTTCAGTAAGCATTCAAAATTTGGAAATGACTTGCCCTGGTCAGCCAGCACACCAAGGACAACAACAAACCATGATGAAACAGTGAAGCCAGCACTTGATACAGCAGACCCACAATACCTCCATCCAAGATGGTATTACATATGAAATAAGGTCCTCCTTGTTTCAATGTTGGGATCTCTGAAAAAGAGCTAAGGTTTTGTCATCGAAATCAAACTTACTTAATGGTGCCCGTTTCCATTTCACATTGAACATCAATTCAGCAGAAACTAATTTTTATAAGGTTTGAGAAAGACTTTTTATTCTTGTTTCTCTTCCTTCAGCATGGATTCCACTCACTCTTTGTTTTGCTGGAGATATTTTTCTCTTAGTTCATCCTGAGGGCCAGCCTAATAAACCCCATACATTTATTAACCTTATTGAACAATTCATGGTTTCTTGAATGCGGATACATTCTGAGCCATCTTAGAGGATAATCATCAGATCCAACTTTACCTCACTAGGTTTTGTGTACTCAACACTTTTTTGGAAGTTTCTTTCCAAACTGGAGTATTATCCTTAATGCCTACAGAAAGTATCTACGATAACAACACAGATTCTAACTTTGTCCTGTTTTATAAATTGTCCTCCAACAACTAGCTTGCCTAACAGGCTCCTTAAAACAATTGCTCTTCCTCAGCACTTAGCAGCTGGCACTGACTTTTCTTCTTAATGCAGAAACATTAAGCACCAAAATGCTTCAGAAAACAAACATCAACCCCAAGCCCATCCTCGTAATGCCCAGAAGCTCTTGAAATACATCTCAGAACATGAAGCCAAGCCAAATACTGGGCTCCCCATCCTGGTCATGCTTTTAAATTGCACAGAACAAAAGCCTTTAATTTATATTTGAGCTCAAAAGTCTAAGAGCAACAATAAATTAAGCAAATAAACCTGTTGCCCAAGATCAAATAATCTCTGAGAGTGTCTAACTGGGAACATGACTGGCAGTTAATCTTCTAATGATCAGTAGAAAACAGACCACCGAAACTCCCCCCTCTCAGAAGAGCCTTCCTTTAGTTTCTTTTCTTCTGCCATTTTTCTTAGCCAAATCACTTTCTGAGCCTCATTTTCTCATGTTGTGAGGTCAGTCCAGCTCTGCTCCTCACACTGAGTTACCTCTGTGGAGGAGTCATGATCCGAACTCCCAGCTCGCCTTCAGCTGAAAGCTTTGCATGAACCATCTGCCCCCTTGCAAACACCCAGCCAAGCAAGATTCCCAGCTGTGCTCACACGCCGAAGGAGGAAAACAAAGAGTGGGATAAATAGCTTCTTTTGTAGATCTGTTTTTCTAGCTTCCCTCAGCATGTGTGTTTCTCTGTGTACACACGCAATCGAGCTGTAGCTGTTAGTAACCGACTCCTGAATTTTGTATCATCCAAAGCTAAAACCTGGCAGAGCCTGGCATACCTTGGGGATGTGAAATGTAGAACGTTGAAGGAACCTGCAGAGTCGAAGCAGCCCGTCTACCTTGTAGGTTGTTTCTTAAATACATCATGTGCAAACCCTGAGTCAAGATTATACTTTTACTCATATACCTGTGATAACCTAACCTCTTAAAAGTAAAATCTACCAGTATAGATGCAATACTATGTACTGCCTGTGTCATGGAGCCCAGCTACTCTTACACAGTAGTCTTACACAGCAACTGCAATCTAGGGATAAACCTGCTCTTACAAAGAACTCTCAGTCTAAATACTACGGCAAGATGATAAGTACTAGTAAATGCTGTACAATACAAGAGAAGTGAGAGTAGCCCCTCATTGTCCAGGCTGTCTGAAACCCTCTGGAGCTTGGCATCAGGGAGGTGGGTTCACAGAGCTATGAGTATAAGGAAAGCGATTTCGATACAGACTATATAGAGACACCAGTTTAGCCCAGGCACATACACAAGGATCTTTCACCAAAGAAATTTCTTTCTGAAGTATTTGTGCCTTGTAATTAGTCTCCCTTACTAATTTTGCAATGCCCTGGCCAAGCACTGACAGCATGTGGGAAAAATGGCCAGCTCCCCCTGCTCTAAGCAATGCCATTTAAACACCGTAACTCCTGTGTACAAGTAGGATGGGGACAGCCAGTAGCTCAAATGCAGAGAAGCATCTACTCAGTGCCACAACCAGCTTTGTTTCCCAATGGTAACTTATCTTAAAAAAAAAAAAAAAAAAAAAAAAAAAGAAGTGGAAAAGTCAATATGGCGCTAAATAGCAAGTAGGTTTTTCCATGGAAAGACTTGGAGTAACCGGTAACTGCATTTTCACATTCAGATGCTGATCTGAGGTTACCTCAGAGGTTAAGAGGGTACCAATGAGAAGAGATCTGAGAGCAGCAATATTTCCTTGCCTGTGCAAGGACTTAGATAGTGGAAGCACTGTTCCAGCACATGCAAAAAATACCTGTTATGCACAGTTGGTCTCTCTATCCCTTTTTAGGAATGGCTTACTACTCAGATTAGAGTAGTGATTGGTAACCAATTACACACCACTAATAATGGGAGAAATTAAACATTTCCTGAATGAGCTCCCAATGCAAAAACTGCTCTCCTAAACATAGCTCACAAGTCACAGAAATCAGACTTACTTTCTTTTTAAGATGTTAAGCAGGGCAGGAAAATAGGGCTGAAGCTCCCTGAAAACATTCTTTTCAACCAGCAGTTGACCCAGAAGACGCTACCAGGGATATCTAAATAGGGCATAAGGGCAGGCCAGTTCAGATCACATGCAAACTCACCTCAATTTGTGCTTAAAGTACTGAAAGAAATGCAGAAATAAACTTAATTCCCATCCCCCTTACACGGTCAGTAGCTGAATGCTATAGACCAAGGCAATGTTTCCTTAGCTTTTACAAGCACAGCAATGTCCTGGTTGAGGCTGAGTCCTGCTCCTACAGTTCTGCAGTACTTCCCAAAGGACATTTCTCTGGTCCCAGGAAGGACACCACATGGTCAGAGGCTTGAATCTCAAACCTTATGCTTCTAGCTGCAAAATTATCATGGACATGAAATCCCTTTATGCCTCTGCCATACAGTTGCCACTAAAACCTACGAGTTTGACCAGAGATTAAAGTTACTAAATGTCTAGATGTGGTTTGTTTTCCTCTTATTCAGGCATACCTGAAACCAAAATCCCAGAAGAGCATCTTGGAAGGGTGCAGAGAACATGAATTTGGGAGGGTACAACTCTAAAGGAGCAGTTTTCCAACTATACACTGCTGGTGTCTCTTGTAGAATACGACAACTGCTGGAACATTTTATGGCTTTGGCTGCTTCTTCCTCACTACGCTAATCTGTAGGGGATGCATAGTACTGTCATCTCTCACTGCTGATCACATCTTATTTAACAGCAAGGATTTAAAAAAAAAGGCAGAGAGATTCTTGCTTCAAAAGAAACACATACAAGAAGGAAAGTGTCTCTCCCTTGCCTACATATGCATATTCGCAGTTTATTCCAATAAACAAACTATTCACAAATCTCCCCCGTCTCCAACTGTTAGTGCAATGGTATTACCTCTACTTCTCCATGTCTAACACATGAGTTTGAAAACCCAGACAAATACAATACCAGAAGCCACACATCATTCCTGCATATATGAAGCAGAGTTTAACCCAAATCTTCTCTCCACGTAATAACCTTCTGCCCTGGATTTTTATTTGGGTAACCCAATGCTGTGGATTACACATGGGATTTTATACCAGGACTTGAGAAAGGGCACATAAACATGTGGCACCGCAAGCTCTTTCCCCGTGGTGCGAGATGGACAATGTGAAGCTAAGAGCACGCAGCCTGTAAGGAGAACAGACATTGTACTGAAAAAGACAGCTAGATGAGAAGTATCCTCTCTCCTTCACAACCTCTGTCCTGTCCAACTCAGGTGCTCTACATCAAGCAAAGACTAGGTCTCGATGAAGTCCTCCATAACAGCATAAAGAAACAGCATCACCATTAGATGACAGTAGTTTACATGCTCCATGAATGTTTCTCTTCATGATGTGCCCTGGTGAGACATGTTACACGTCAACCAGTCAAGTGCAGGGAAAGCCAAATCATAGCTCTAAAGTGTTGCCTGTTCTCTGCTTCAGGCCTGGGTATGGGGCAGTATCTGAATTAGGGCATCCCTGCAGGAACTCTAATGCCAGGTCCCTCACAAGAACCCAGGCAGCTACAGATTACAGGGAAATAAAAACATCACTCCCTTTTACTCAATTAACCTATAAATGGCATCAGTTTGCCCCCTTCCTGTCTTTAGCCCTGGGCATCACAAGCTGTCTCTGTGTTTGCACAAGGTGGCCATTGTCAGGAAGTGCCTTCTGTTCCCCATGCAGATATGGAGCACTCTGGTAGCTATGAGGAATGGTGGTTCCTACCTCACATAAATGAGCTGGAACCAGGACCTCTCTTGTTACCTCAAATCAAGCATCCATGCAAACCCAGCAGTTCATCTTTATCGTTAAATCAATTTCAACCACAGCAGTATATTCAAAACCTTCTGAAATTATTCACGTTTTGATATCCTTCTCCTTTTAACTTCCTTCCATGTTTATAAAACGGAAGGAGGTAGATGAATTCTTTCATAGCTCATCTCCAGGTTCTTCCTTACCCCTGTGGGATGACAGGATTCTGTCTCTCAGCAGAAAGGGGCAATCAAGAAGCACCTCAGGTCACTGTGTTACTCCTCTGCCAGTTCCTCTGTGTCTAATAGCCACTGTTTTAGAACTATTCAGTGGTCTGCCTGTTAGCTACTTCTAGCTCCAGTGAGAGGACATGCAACCACAGATGGGAGCTTTTAAGGTCATTCTCAGGCTCGTCTTTTTGGAAGTGTTTGTATCTTCTGGTTTTTGGAAGACTTGGAAAGTTCAGCCCAGGTGCACACAGTGAAATTCCAACAGGGTTTAGGTTTTGTTTTGCTTTCCAAGTCTAGATGCCTCTTCCTGAATGACTAAATGGAATAATCCTGTCTCAATTTTGAGAGCACTGGCCGGGTGATAGAACAGCCAAGAGTGCATTTCAGGAGGCTATTAATCTTTACCTGCTTGCTGCAAACTACAAACCAAGATGCTCTGAGAAAACTTTGTTCTCTAAGGCCTACTGAGAGGCTACGGCCTACACGAAGCTCAACCTCCACCCCTCATCTCTCCTCTCCTGATGACTGAGAAAAACCCTGCCTACAGCTGGTTTCAACATCGAGCCAAGAGAGAGCTAAGCTGTATTTCCCCTGTCCTGAGAGGGATAGAAAATAACCCAGAAGTTAAACTTGACCTAGTCTCTGATGGACTAGAGAACTGTTCCTTGCTGTCCGCAGGCCCAGGTTAAAGCCCTAACCACTACACCATTCTTTCCCGCTGGTGTGCCTGCTTTTCAGCTGACTGGAAAGAAGGGGATTTTTGTCCTGCACAACTCCAAGAAGCCCCTCTGAGCCTTCGCCCCACCTTCCCTGTGTGCAGTCAGTTACTCAAAGCCTTGCAGGTCGGTTCCTGAATTTGGCCCTTTATGAATAGATCACTATGCTGGCTGCTCCCAGACGTACACAGCCAGTTGTATGTGGGGGAGAATCGTAAGCAAGGGCAGGAATGCTTGTTTGGCAGCCTTTCCTGGCCTCCGAGTGTCTGCTGACTTTTCCCTTTTTTTTTTATGCCTTTTATTTTTTTTTTTATATTTTTGTCTCCGCCACCTAATTTTTAAGCCGGGTTTTGGTCTTCTCTGCCAGTGTAAATCAGGAGAGTCGCTCCAGAGTGACATCAAGTGGGCATGTGCATGCTTCAGAGTGCTGCTGCCTAACTATCTGGACATCTTTGCAGTAGGTGGGAGTCGGGATAGGTGACCACATATCTCTACCTGCTCTCTTATCCCCTCTCTGGATCAGCTGGGGTCTGTTCGGTGTCCATTTAGTCAGCAGTCAGCTGAGAAAAGGCAGGTCAGTGGTGAAGAAAAGAAAAAGCTAAGAAGCCCTGCTATTTATATACAATATTCATACTCTCACCCACTCTTTCCATATATATTACATCTTACCTCTACAATTAAAACACATTACTTAAGGAGAAGATAATATTTCAAGCTAAAAAGTAAATTGGAGAGCTGTGTTTTTCATTTACATGAGTTAAACACACAAGGGACAGCTGGAATGGCAGTTACAATTAGACTACCCATTAGGATGCATTAGATGACATTAACCCAAGACCTCTCAGGTCCACCGCAAAGCTGTCAGGCTGCAAGGCAGTTTTAAAAGCAACCTAGAGCTTTAAAGTGACACTCATGTTCAGTGCAAACACTGAAAGGGATTTTTTTTTTCTTTTCGTGACATGGCACACGATCAGTGTTTCTGCTTCCAGACTAGAGAGGCTTGCCTGGCACTTCTTTTAAAGCATTTATAAGGCTGAAATCAAATGCAGCAATAACCCTTTCACTACTGCAAAAGTATTCCAGAAATGCTATGCAAAGTGCCCCAGCAAGCACAGCCAGACGAGGGTGTGACCAACCAGACACCCTTCCCAAATACTGCTTATTCATCTTCCCCATGTCTGGTCATTAAGACTGGAAATTATCCATTTTCCTGGTAAAGAAAGAAAAAAAAAATACTGAGGCATCAAGCCACTGAAGAGCTACAGAAGCACTACAGCTTTTGCAATATCTACCATGGCTACTTATCTAAGCTGTGATTTTTCTCCTGGGATCAAATTTCATGAGTCACCAAAGACAGACCATGAAACACCATTCAAATCTTAGGAGACTCATAGGAAGCTTGAAATGAACTTAAACTCCAGAGCCCCTGCAACTCTAAGTACCTCCTGAGATTTCTCTTGCTTTATTTATACACCAGATTAATAACTCAAAAAAAAGGGTAGTGTGTGGAAAAATGAAGCCGCTAGCTTGTATGTGGCTAGAGATCTACAGGGATTAAGAAGACATTTAAAAATACCAACCGTTTTCTAAATATCTCCTTAGCTATGAGAGGAGACTTGCCAATGGGAGATCATGAGTGCTTTAAGGGAAAACAATCATTCACAACCAGATACGCTGCTGAGACATGTTTGAAGTCCCAGAGACCCTACCCAATCTCGCTTGCATCAAACTACCTGATCCTCTTGAAATCACTACCAAGCTCCTGTTTGTAAAGCTGCAGAAAATCAGTCATAGCTTTTCACAAAAATGCTGAGTTGTCCACGTCAAGAAAATTATAGAAAGTTAGGCTATGGGCAGGAGGGGGAGAGGGTTAGAAAAAGAGAGCATTGTTTATGGAACATGAAAAGCTCCAGCGACACAATATATGGAATTTGGAGGGAAACAGGCCCTCCTTTCTTTCTGTACAATTCAAATAATTCCAATGGCAGGCTGGATATTCCCCGAAATGAGTTAGAAAAGCACAGGGCTGTCAAAGCAATTTAGAAAGGGAAAGTTGAAGTAAACATGGTGAGGGTTGCTTTTTTTTTTTTTCTAAGCCTTAATGCTTGGAAGACCTCAATGTTACCCTACATAGTGTTATGCTTTTCATAGAATAGCAAGAAGTATTAGCTGGACATCCAGCCCAATGCAAGGAGACTGCATGGGCATTTAAGGAAAATGTGTGGCAGTGCCCCTAGATATGGTCTAAGTTCACACATGATGCTCCACATGCACACCAACCTCTAACCTTTTTTAGGCAGTCTTAAATTAAGGCAAAAAAATCCTTACGAAGTCCTCCCAGACTTGGGAGTTGTCATCTTCTCTAACAACACTCTCCTACTCCCCCTGAGATGCTCTAGAAATCAGAGGGGCAGACAGACATTTCTTATTGATCTAATGTTTTTATGTTCATGGAGATGGGAAGTGACCATTATCATAGAATCACAGAATTGTCTAGGTTGGAAGGGACTTTTAAGATCTAGTCCGACCATAAACCTAACCCTGATAAAAAAAATCACTAAATACCCTGAATTCATACTTTCCATAACTCTTTGTTGTGACTGTTGTGCCTCTATTCCAGTTGTAAGTAGGAATTAACTCCTGAATTTCAGGGATTCTTTGGACCTTTGGACTAATTTCTCCAGGAAAAGCCTCTTTTCAGCTTTCATGTGCAAAGCACATGAAGGACTTTATTCTCCTTTGTTATAGAACCATGGTTTCCAGCATTTTTTATGATTCAGTTTTCACTGTGAAAAGGAGAGGTAACAGAAATGACAAATAGTTCAGGACTATTTCTACTTCCCTACCTGTCCTTTTGATTTACATACATATATATAGATATATAAAATTGAGATTTGATTATGATAAGATTTTGAATAATTGGATCTAAACATACAAGACTAATGAAATCACAAGGCCTCTATTCAGCTGGGTCTAGAGCAATTATATCCAGTAAAACTGCTTGGTTATATACATTATTCCTCTAAGGGCTTCTGTTCTTTAAAATACCACTTTCATGGAAGAGTTTCTATCAAACAGAAGAAAAGTTGCACACTTTGCCAATTCAGGGAGATAGTCTTGCTTACTTACCATTTGAAAGACTTATTGCCTGGTGAGCAATCTTACCGGGACTCACTTGTTTAAATTATCTACATTAATGGATGACCTGCAACCTAAAGAAGTCAGTCTGGCTTTCTCTTGCATAAAGCTTACTGTCTAATTCACTCTTGACTTGTGTTTTTGAAGGGAATGGGGGTTGGTTTTCTGCTTTTCTGACACTGGTTAGCGTGGCTCTTGACTGAGAAGCTAAGAGTGGCAGTCTGAGCTGCCTGTGTTACTTCTACATTACTTCTACAGAATGGGAAAAGTGGGAGTGTAAACTGGAGCATGGGAATCTAGGAACTAACCACATTTTTTTAATCTTTAAATATAAAATTTCCTTTGATAGTTTTAATTGCACTCAGGCAAACAACATGCTGCTGCTGTTTTTGGAGGTGGTGGCAATTCCACTTTAGAACAGATTGGCTCACTTGTTACCATCAACTTAAAGTATTTCTAGCTTTTAATTAGCAGGCTGGCAGCCTCCCTCATAACTCTTTCACAAATGACTCTGGATGTTAAGGCTTAGTATAAATCAATCTGACATGATTGTGATGAGCTCTGTAGAGCTCCCGACAGCCACGAGGTGTCTCTATGAACTGGTCCCACAAAGGGTGTGAGTCTTAGTTAACAAACAAGGCAAAATTGAAATTCCACCTCCACAGAAGCCTGTTTGTCCATAGCTGTAAAAATTTTTCTTAATAAGTGACTCCTAAAAGAGGGAGCATGATCTTGTGTATCATGACAGCTCTATCCAAATAACCAAGCAGTACTAATACCAGAGAAAATATATTTACAGAGCCGAAGAATGGTAAAACAAGGGACTACATCTGGAAGTAGTAAAGGAAAACCTTAAATATGTTAGGAAAAAGTTCCAACAGTGGAAGTCACTTAGACAAAGGAATACGTTGCTAGTTGAGAATGCATGAGGCAACGCTAGAAAGAGGTGCTTCAGAGATGGATTTTGAATTTTATCATAACAACACTATTTGGCTGTGTCATCAAGAGCATTAAAACCCATACTGATTCTCAGAACTTGAAATCTCATAATCCAAAACCTACATCTGCATTTGGGCAGCAGCAAAGCATACAGTAAATGCCTTCTGCACACAGCAAGTCATTAGGACCTAGAATACTGTTGAAATATAGGAAACAGAGCCTATGTCAGGGAGACATCATTGTCCCAATAGTCACTGTGTCCAAGGAATTTGCCAACATGGACTTTTACTGAATGACTCTTTTAAACCTTACACTGCACTTACCAATCAAATAAAACTAAGCATAACTGAAACAGAATAGAGAACAGATACGGAAATTGTTTTAAAACCAAGCAGCAAAAACAAACAAGCGTTGCAAGCAAAAGGCTAAACTTTCGACTCAAAAGGTGACCCAGGCAGCCAATCTCCTTATTGACAGAAAAAAGACACTTCTTGGGAGCAAAGAAAAAGACGAGGGACTAGAAGTCCAAACCACCAATCTGTCTCTCCAACTGAAAGGGGAGGTTGGTTGTCTGTGGTCAAAGGGTAAAGGCAAAAGATCTGGGTCATGTAAGCTACAAAGAATGAAGCCCTGGAGCTGCAAGAGATGCAATACGTGTATTTATACTTCCATCTATTTTGCCTACACAATAAAAACCAATCTGTGTATGTGATTTTTATTTCTGAAATTAACTTCAAGTGAAGACAATCTAGGAGAGACCTCCCTGATGAAATGTTGAGGTAAAACCGCCATGTCCTGCCTCCCATTTTGATCCAAATCTACTTCAAGGACAATGACTGCTCACAGCATGACTCACTATTAAATGTGAGCAGAGATGGCATGATCTGACCCACCAGAAATCAGATGAAAATACATATTAAGTTTCCTGTGAGCAAGAATAACTTCTAAGCTCTAAAGCACTATAACTTTCCTGATATCTGTAAAGAACATTTTTTATAGAGGTAATGTCACCCTACACCAAACAACTTGCTAGTCAGGCATCCTGGAGTTGTGTTAGAAAGCTCCCATCAAGGAAGTACCTGAGGACTTTCTCTTCTGTTAACATATTCATACAAAGCTACCAAGAGACTTCCACCTCTGTTGCTTTCCACAGTTCAGCAGGGAACAACAACTGAATCTCAAGAAAAAAAGTTAAGAACTTAGTCTTTTCTATCTTTAATGCATTGTTATGAACTAACAGCACAAAAACATCCATTTAGGTCACTCACCAGACTATTGTTTTGCTGATGAGACTCCTGGGTTTTTCTAGTTTCACTTTAAATTTGAAATTGAGACATTTGAAGGAACCTTTTTTTCCCTCAATATACAATTAATTACACAAACACTGTCCCTGGTTAAAAAAGCATTATACAAAAATAAACAGCTCTAATATCTTACCCATGAGAACCAAAACACAAAAAGGCCCCATCAGGATTGTCTCTGAGGTCCCAGACAAGTCTTGCCTTCTGCTAATATGGCTCCTGCAAGCCCGCCCTTTATAAGTTTGGGGTAGTGCATGTAGACCTTATGGGGTCCATGCAGCCTAGCATGCTTCATGGATCATGTGAGGTATCTACCTCCTCCTTACATATGGAGAATGAGTAGCAGAAGAAAAAGTGATGGGCTACTGCTCTTTCAGAGCCTCATATACCCACCAAGTCTTTGACTCATCCCACAACATTTCTAGACGCTTCACGTTTAATTTTCCTGGACTCTGCATATTGTTTCTGATCACCTGTTCTGCAGGCTACATCCAGCTGCTGCTGGAGCAGCTTAGCAGCTATTTACACTGCATGCAGGGCAGAGCAGCCACAGCACATGAAAGGACACTGGTGTAACTGTCCCCCTTTTTCATTCCCTCTGCCTTGCAGCAGTGTCCATTGCGTTCCACTCCTAAATCATGGGCTGTCACAAGAGTCCTTGCCTTGAGCTAGCATCTCTCCACAGCAGTCTCAATGGTCCTATTTTGCTACAGATTGAGTGGAGGCACTACTAGGTGAGTAGATACCAGCATTGTGTAAGGCACAGGTAATAGAGCCCAGAAGTGAACCACAAAGCCTCAGTGGGACTCATTGGCCACGCCAAATGGTAACCTTCCAGTAGTCTAGAAGGCTCCCAAGAGAGACCTAAAGTTTGAAGTGAACAACTTTACTTCACTGGACTAAGGGACTGCTTTGGCTTTATGTTGTCTAGAACTGCCTCATTTTCTAGGGCTGGAAAGGGCTTTTACATGTTTATTAAGAACTTACACGCTGTCCCTAAATTGAGGTTCAAATCTGGTAATGGCCAACTCAGGATATTAAAAAGTGACAACAGGTAAACTGAGTCACTGCTGGCTAATTCTTTACAGTCTGTAGCCTGAACTATGTGTGAATCAATGGCACCTCTTGCATTAGGACAAGCTGAGGTAATCTGAGTTAGCTTAAAACACCTCCTTTACTTCAGTCCTCTGTGCCTTACACTTGGACAACCCTTTCCTCTTCATAGACTCCTCACAGAGTGTCATGATTTGCACTAGAAATGTACAAGGCAGATGGGGGTCAACATTATTCTCTCCTGACAAACTAGGGGTCCTGTTCAGGGATGCTTGCCAACCTGGTGGATGAACCCAGTCAGCCTTGAGGCAGGGGAGTTCTCTTGAAGAGGAGGAGAATTAGACAAACAAGACCAAGGACATACTCTTCCATTGATCCCAAATGTGGAGGGGAATTCAAAGGGCTTCCGACAAGAGGAAAGGCACGTTTGCTGAAATAAAAACAGTATTTTTACTGTTTTGATAAGCACGATGGATGATAAAAGGTCTTGGAAGGCACTTACTCTACTTCACACTGGAGTGCTGCTAAAGCCAGCATGGCAAGAGACTATAACCCTGTAAACATATGTTGTGTATTAGATTCTGATCTGGCAGCTTGCCTTAATTTTGTGTTTTTAAGGCTCCAGAGAGTTCCAAATACACTTCTATGTTTGTATTCCAGCAAATGAGCGAAAGGCAGAATGCTTGAGCGACGGGGACCCTGGAATGCACTGGACTAATTTACAGCAAAAAAAAAGAGCCTCCATTAGTGTTGGCACATCAGGCAGAGGATGACAAAAATATCAGTAAATTCTTTTTTATGTCCTTTTCTCCCAGCTTTTTCTTTTTCCAGTGTTCCAGTTGCTGAGAACTGTGACAACTTTAGTCTCCTCTATTTTAAGTATCAACAATGACAGAGGTGACAAGGGAACACCTTTCTAGACAATTTTGTTACAATTTTGTTACTTCCCACCAAAAAAGCACCCCACAGAGCACCCTCTCAGTAGCAATTAGTGTGGGTCTCTGTAGGCACACATGAAGAAATTCTTTCGAGAGGCGTTTCAGACTGCTCAGGATAGAGAGTTCCGGTTCATATAAACAAATACTGTTACAAGAGGCAGAGTTGATACGGATTTATGCAAGGAATGTATAGACTGAATAAGCAATTTGATAATTAATGGAGTTGACAGGCACTTTTTAACAGTACACAAGTATGTGCAGCCTGAATGGTTTCATATACATGCACATTCAAAGACAGTATTAATTTTTAACCCATTTTATACCTAATCACGCAGATGAAGGAAAACCATGCAATTTTTTTCATCTTGGATATTAATCCTGACCTCCCAAAGCCTGATTATTGGGAAATAAATCCTTTGCACTTTGTACTATTGCAGACAACAAACACACAGATGTCTTGCACAGGATGACTTTTTTCTTAAAGATTGTCTGAAGAAGGAACTTTTGATTACTTTATAGGCATTGATTACTTCTTTTATGTCCCACAGCTTAAATGCAGCAGTTTTGCTCTTAACAAAGAACTGAGAGCTTAGTTGCATGAGTTTGGGGAATTTCTGAAGAGACCCTGTCTAATACGGAGTTTCTTCTATTATTGGCTTCCAAATGAGCCAAACCGCTGCTCCTACAAGCCCAGCTGCAGAAACTAAAGACGTCTTGAGCAAAGCACTATCCCACCTGGCAGGAGATCATGAGAATTCATTGTGCGTGGAAGATACTGTGACATTTTGAACTGCATGGGGAGAAAGGAGTAGTATTGCAACTGCTCCCACACAGGAAGGAGCTACTCAGTGTTTTCTTAGTCCGGAGCAGGTTGAGAGATGAAGCCTTGATGCTTCACAGCTTTACCCTTCTTACGATCAGGAAACAGGCATTTAACACATTTGTTTTACAGCCTCATATCCTAGACAATATAAAAATATTCTAAAGGTTGCCCCTACAAAAAACACCTATGGAAGTAAGACTTGGTCAGTCTTTCCTTACCCATGTCCACTCCTTTAGTGAGGAAATAAATAGCCAAACCAAGCTTCCCACTTTCTAAGGCCTAAGTCCTCCATAAAGGTATTGAGAGAATGGAAGAGGCTATATGGAAGCACATTGCCTCCAGTCATACTCAAGCTGTAGGTAATTGCAAAATACCTATTAAATGATCTCAGTTCTCCAGCAAGAGGTGGTTGAACAGTCGTATGGAGTTAGATCTGAGGTGTTTCAGGCCCATTATTCTGTCCAGCCAATAGCTAAGAGCAGATGCCTAGGGAAGAATATATTACATATATTCACTGTTAAAAGCCCTGTAGATGGGGCACAATTCTGCCATCCTGCTGGGAACCCAGCAGAAGGTCAGTGCACTACGACCAATCAAACATCAAATGACACACTGCTGTGTGCTAACTGCCTCCTACCCCAACTCCAGCTGCAGCTGCCTTTGAAGAAAGGTGCAATGCCTTCTGCATGGATGTACACGCCGAATAAAGTCTTTTAAAGCAAGTGAGAACGAAAGCTGTCATCAAAATGTACTGAGCAATTATGGGTTGAAGGTTGAACTATTATTACTTCATGCCCTCCCGTTCCCCTCCCCTCCAGGGTGGGAAGAAAGGGGGAGGATTATTCATTTGTATTCAAGCACTTCATTAATGTTTATAAGAGAATCCAAACATGCAAGCAAAACAAGGACGAAACACTCGCGCCAGACGTGTGATGCGATAAATGTCACTGGAGCAAATATTTAGATCTGTTTACAGAGAGGCCTATTAAGTCCTTTTTGAAAAGCTGTGCAGTGCTGTGGCTTGGTCTCTGCCTAGCAGCTCCAGCGTAAACACATGGAAGATGGCTAAGTCTCTCTCTCTCATTTTGTTATGACATCTGGAAACCTAAGGAGGTTGGGAGAAGCCAACTGGCTGCCCTTCTGCAATGTCGAGCAACAGGGTCTGCTCGTTGAATGATGGCAGGACATGCAAAGTGGAACTGCTGAGCTCTCCAGCCAGTGCCAAGACCAGTGGATTTTCAACACAATAATCAATCCCACAACAAAAGCTGTTGCAACACAAAAGCCTTTGGTTCATTGCTAATGATGCAATTCTGAGCTCTCTGCCATTTTTAAAGATCATTTGGGTTTGAGAAAATCAGTTTCATTGCAGATTAAAATAGGGTGCAAAGTCAGGCGGAGCTGCTCTGTTTACCAAAGGATGGAGATGTGTCCCATAATCCCTCACTTTAAGATCCTAACTTTAAGGTTATGGAGTTTGCAGTAAGCCTAGACTTCTGTAGATGTTCCCTTCACATCACCATCTCATTGACTCTCATCCCTCCACATACAAGTATTTTTTTTCTAAAAGTATTAAATTAAATTGAAAGGGATAAGGGAAATTGATAGATGGATAAATGAGTCTTAGCACCAGATATAATAACATATTTGGGATATTTCAGCTTTTGAAGTCATGCCTCAGTTTCCAACACATGTAAGGCATACAGACATAAAATTGTCCTATATGTATATATTAACTATCAGGGCTCCTTATCCAAATGCCCAGCTTGCTTCTTTTCCAACTGATGCTTGGACCATACGGAGATACAGGACTCTGAGTAGTGACCTATAGCAGCGCTGGCCAAACCAGGAAAGGGTAAACTACATCAAAACACTTTCAGTTTGAAACTTTCCTTCTGACTGAGTGAGTTTACATCATTTTTTACATGGCATCAAGAACTCAACATGAAACCACAAGTAACTCCACTCAGTCTGCTTTTGAATCCTATCTAAATTACAATTAAATTAGGAGAGTATTGACTAACTTTTTTTTCTTCCTAATTCTTTTAATGAATTGTTTGGCTACACAAAACTCCTTTCTACGTAAACCAGGGACCACAGGGATACAAGTTTGGGTTCCAGGTTCAAGGACTGCATACTTGTTTAATTTGTTTTAACAGGAACCACAATGAGCTTTATCCCAGAGAACAAAGAATGGGTGCCAAGTCTTTTGGGGATTCTCCCCACGGGTATCTTCAAAGCTATACTCCAAGGCCTAAACAATCTCAGCAAAACACACTCCTTCCTTCCCTGACCGATAGGGATGATGTCATTAGATGTGACAGTTGCTAAGCTTGTTTTTCTCTTTAAAAAAAGTAAGAAGGCTCTGATACTTTGGTGTGTTGGAAAAACGGGAAAATGTATGTGACCACCCAATCAAACAGTAAATAGAATTGACTCCCTACTGTACACAGGGATCGATCTTTTCAGACATAAACTTCCAAGAGGAAATTTTTTTTCAGGTTGACTTTTCCTTTTTAATTAGTCTCCCTGACTAATTCTTGCAGAAAATGCATGACAGCTTAGTGGCTTGGTCTCAAACCACAGTCCCTTCCATGACGCTACATTCAGCTGTACTCCCTGCTCTTGGTGTGTTTTACTACCCTTAATATACCAGGCTCGTTAGAAGTGCCAGGCTTTGAAACCTTGTCAGTATCACGCTGAACATCCACAGGGAAGAAAGAGGAATCCCTTTACCTATTTATTTTAGCTACGCCCTGCTCCTCTGCTTTAGAGCTAACCCTTGGGGTTATTTATGTTGCGTGACCTTGAGATAAATGGCATCTGGCAGGCTGCCGGATGACTTTGTGTTTCAAATCAAACGTTCTCAGTTTCCCCCAGTAACAATGGTAATAATTCCTGGATGCCTTTTTGGGGGTATTTCTTCCCATCTCGTTGCCTGCTACGGAGTTCTTTGGTAACTACGTCAGGGTTGGTGAACTTTAGTTTGACTTTCTTGTTAGATTCAAGTACCAAGTGGTGTGTGTGGTTTTCTTCTGTGGTTTGGTGTGTGTGTGTGTTTTCTCTTTGTCCCAGAACGTCTGCACGGCTGGTATTAGAGCTACAATTGTTCTATATAAAGCAAAGATCCCTTGAACGATCTGCCAAAGGCTTTATCTCTGAACAATCTTTGTCTGTACTTGCTTTGCCGTTAACCAGTTTTGACTCTTCTCCGTAATGGCTGGAGTTGCTTTGCCTTAACTGATATATATCAAAGAGAACTGCTAAAATTAACTGCTCATGAACTGTGTCCAGGATGTTAGATTAACTCATCTAGAATCCTTCAGTGAACAAACTGATTTACGATGTGTTATGACATTGTTACTTGATGTGTTGCACAACAACTCAATTTTAAAAAATGAAGAGTGCTCTATTAATAAGAGATAAATCTTTCCAGTGTAATTCAAATGAATCTGCAACAGCTTTAGAGAGAGCATGATAAGGGATCTTATGTGGGTTTTGGTGATTGTGTTTTGCGTTCCTAGGGATATCTTCCACTGGGATCTCTTTGTCAGTAATGACAAAATCCATCCAGAATATGCCAAAATATGACACCTTTTGGGAGATTACAGCTCTTTGTACTTCCCAAGACACAAAAGGGTACTACTACAAGTGATTCTCAACAACTAATACTTCCAGGTTTGAGAATGTACATAAAGTGCACCCAACTATGCTTTCTTTCAACTTCAGAGCCCTAATTTTCTGAAATCTCTACATGGCACATCCCTTAGAAGCTTATCCAGTCATAGTTAACACACAGCAAGTGCTCAAAGCAGTCGGTTTCCTTCTCAGAAAAAACATACCTTTATACATTAAGATATAAATAGAGAATTTTTTTAAAGCAAGCACTATTCCATTACTGGAACATGAACAAGTGTAAACGCTGACCTTAAATTATGAAGTTTCTAGAGTGTGTTTCAGATGCATACATGTTAAAGGCTCGGGTCTCTCTGGATATCCAGCTTCAACAAAAATGCCTTTGAAAGTGAGCTTGAATTATATACTGTACAGTATGTCTCATTTCACAGCCAAGCCACTTGAGTTAATAAAGAAAATCCTCCCTGGCCTCACACAATCAGCCCGGGTAAAAACCCAGTCAGCACAAGCCTGCATACAGCAACAAAGCCAATCCATGGACTTGAACGGTGTTTCATGCCTGCGAGTGCCTGCTGCCTTGACCCTCTGGACTTCATCCTGCCACCAAAAGACCTGGATTATTTCAGGATGGTATAAAACCTGGTCTCATGGCCTGATGCTCACACCCTTAAGCAAAGAAAATATCTCCCTGGTGTTCTGCAAATACAAAGGAGAAACGCTGAAAGAACTCCAACTCCAGTTTGCTTGCAGCTGTCTACCAATGAAACATCCCAGTTGTTTGAAGGCCCGGCCATTTTTTTGGCCATAACTTGGTACTAGAAACTTGAGTTCAATTCTTCATCTTAGTGAGTTACTTCCTTCAGCAGGCAACTAATGAGCTTTTTTGAGAATGTTCTTTCTAGCTTTTTCCTGTATTAATCAGGAAAGAAAGTCATTATGAAAAAGAAGGGCTTTCTGTGTAGTTAGCTCTTATTAAAAAAAAAATTATTTTGAGGCCCTTTAACATACTTGAGCCTCTCTTGCTCTTGCGATATCCCAAAAAAACAGAATTACCTGAGCTTGAAAGCAAGTTACAAGTTAGCATCCCAGTTGGTTCCAAGTATGTCAGAACCTGCTCTTCACATGGTGCAATGCTTAGCTCTTTTCCAATTAATAGTTCCATGATGATTTTACCAGTGGTTTAGAACCAATGGGACACATCAGGACAAGTCCCATCACACTTCACTGCTGGAATAACATTCATCTTGATGATTTCTAAAATCGTAAATCAATCACATGCCAGAAATACAAAAACCTTTCAAAAAGTTGGGCATATTTCTCAAATCACCCTTTTGCCCTCTCCCCCTCTGCCGACTCTGTAAACTCCTATACCATCAGCATTTTGTCTCACATTTAAATAAATATTCCCCGTCACTATTATGCTGTCACCTGTAATAGGAAAAGCCTGCAAGAAATCAAAGGAAAGCAAAATTTGTGCGGTGGCAGAAAGTGTACAGAGAATAATCAGTCTTCATTGTGATTGTTAACAAAAGCAAGGGAGCCTAATGGAGACCTTGGATTTAATACAGTCTCTAAAATATTAAGGGGATACTTTCAAGACAGAATCTCCTACTTTAAAGAAATATTTTCCCTGTGTTCCTCGTAAGTTGACGTTTATTAAAATGGAAAGAGGTCTGAAAGTAACTTGAAGATTTGCTTCCTTTTTCTCATTCCTTGGCTCACAAAGGGAGCCTGAGGAATATCGCTTTGCTCTATGAAGGCAGCTTCTTTTTTTTATGTATTGGGGATATCTTTATCTCCTGAGGAGAGCCCAAATACAAGGGTTCAGGTAGAAGAAGCAAGTCTGATGAAATCTGGGGAAAACTTAAAGCATTTAGTATTATTACCTTGTGTGGTTACAGCTACCACATTAGCTATGACCAAATTGCTAGCTTTTCACTATGCCCATCTCAGTGAACTCTGTGATTTTGCAGGGATACCCAAGGAGGAAGAACTTCTGGATTGGAATTTATTTGAAAGGTTTCATAACTTTCACTTTAACTGAGACCAGGAAAAGAAGAAATCAGAACACTTTCTTTTTTCTTTCTTTACAACTCTTTCTCTATTTGCCAATAGGAGTTTCTGGGAACAGTTCAGCATTATCCCTGGCTTCAAGGGATTCTCTGGAATGAGTACAACCTATAGGATGTGATTCATACCAATGGTCTTTGACATCTAACACCGCTACCCACTGGCACTGTAATCCTCCTGATTTTGAAGAAGTCAGTAATAAAACTCCCTTTTGACATCTGTAAGACTCTTCAGGCCTCAGTGTTGTTGCAGTGCCTGGACAGAGGTGATCAGCAGTGGTCCGCTGATTATAAATCTAATTATAATATTTCAGAGATGATGATTTCTTCAGGCATAACTGGCCTATGGGAGTCTATGTACAATGAGAAATGGGGTGTCTAGGCCTATGTTAAATGACCCTCAGAGTGGAAAATCTAAGGTCTTTGATCTCATTCAAACTAAAAATACTTTTGCTAATGAGCCTCCTCAAGTCATACAACATCCATCCCAAAATGCTGAACACATGGTTTTAATTTACAGTTTTTAGCAACTTTCATTTATATTGTGCTAGAAGTCCTGAAATGACTTGCAGCAGAAGCTCTAAAAATTGGAAACCCAAATGGTAAGGACTGCTGCTGGAATAATTAGCGATAAAAGTAGCAGGCATCTGTGCTAATTCCTGCTTGAGCTTCTGATACAGGTATTAACCATGTCACTTCTAATTCTCTGTGCATTTAAATGACAGCTAGATCCAATAAACAATAACAATGACATAAGACAGCTATAATGTTCTCTTGAGTACCACAAAAAGCAAATCCATGGAGATGAATGAGATGCCATAACTACTAGCTGTTGTGACGGATGCAACCAGTCATGCATTTTAGTCGCATGTCTGTTCCTGCTCTGCAGAGAGTACAGCCTTGTTCCAATTCATATCCGAGAACTGGGCTACTAAGTTCAAACACCGATACCTGCAGTTTTCCGCTCTGCAGGCACCAGTTTAATTTTTGGTGTTTCAAGCAAGCTGGAAACCATAATGCTTTATGGGTTATAGAAAGAATATTAGGTTCACAAATTGTTGCAGCGTTCAGAAAAATGTCTTAGTGACTGCACCCCATAAATAATTTGAGAGGTTCAGGAAAATGCTGAAGTTTTGTGATCAACCCTCAGTGCTTTCTGTGGATTTTAAGTCTGGTAGCACCTAAGATCTGAATTGCTTGTTGTCTCGGAAGTACGTGGACTTGAGGCAGATATGTTTCTCTGCTAAACAGGACTCTTCTAATACTGACTCTTAAAAGTTAAAAAAAAAAAAAAAGTTTCAAAACCAGTGGTTGTTGCTGAAAATCTCTGGTTTTGTTGTATCCTAAACACTGTGTTCTGGGTAAATCATTTTACAGTCCCTCATCCAAGCGTGCAGGGAACCCCTCTAACAGGACCAAAAGATGAAAGAAATCACACCAATTTCATGTGCCTCAAGCAGTAACTCTGCGATTTCTCCTGCCTTTTACCTGTCTCATCAACTCCTAATGACAGTGAAAAGATTATAAGTGTTTGCAGTGTAAAGCCTAGCACAGGGGAAACCTGTTATTTTACAGTAGGTCTCTCTGAAGTTCCCAAATATGCTTTGCCAGGAGCCCTGCTGCCGATCTCCATCTCCGCAGGAGCGCAGGGGGAATGAGTGCCCTTGCTTAAGATCATTTCTGGCCTTTTCAATACAGGAACCTCTGACTAGCCTGAATTATGTGGGCTGGCTTTATAACGTGGATTGCTACTCACTAGGGAGCTGAGGGGAGGCTGTTAAAGACTTTCTGAGGACTGTAGGTTGCACTATACTTGAAGTTGAGGTTTTTAAGGTCAATGGTTCGTTCTGTTTATAAGCAATGCACTCTGGGCAGGATCCTGACTGCTGCTGCAACAGCATCAGAAACTGACAGCTGACAACAAACAGACAGAAAATCAGCGCTGTGGAAATAACATTTACTACAGAGAGGGGCATTTTGCACTTACTGGGTGAGCAGCAATTGGAGTTGGGAAACTGCTCCAGGGGAGATCCCACAGGGATTTGAAAGAAGTGTTGGTGCCTCGGTACGGGGATGGATTTGTGTCAAATGTCCCTCTTCTGATCCCCATCCCTGAAGCAGAGCTGGGGGAGTGAATCTCCTCCTGGGAGTGAGGCTCCCTGTGCCCCCCTCACCCTGCAGGGCTCCCCGCTGCTGGGACCAGGCGTCGCCGCAGCCAGAGAGACCCCGATCTGACCTGAACTCACCTCACGCCACACACACAGAAAAAAGAAATGGCCAAATTCTGCAATTTGACTTCTATACCTCGGTAACCTTCAGCTGCCTGGACTCCTTTGAGTGCCAGGCTTGTTCACTGATGTTTTCTGGGGGTTTATTCCTTTGAAAGCCCACCTTACAAAGATGCAATTCCTGCCTAAAACCAACCACAAGCAGCACCCATAGTTTTGCAAAGAAATCGACCAGTAGAATCCTCTTCTGACCTGCTCATGGGTGGCAGGTACACCTGTCTCGGGCTCGGATCTTACCAAGGGAGGTGTGAAGGATCAGAGGGAAAGGAAGGGCTCATATCTAACCTGTTCTAAAAACACTTCTTGCAGTTCTATACACAATAAATACAACAGATGAATTGCCAGGTGCCCCTCAAGCCATCGTTAACCAACTGGCTTTTTTCATCAAATGCCAGGCTGGGCCTTTCAAGGGGGCTGTGGTGAAGAAGCAGACAGTAACTGGCTGTGAAGAGCAAGACGTACAGTGAGTAACAGCTATAAAACATCAGCTGCGGATCCTTTCAGGTGTTACTGTGACTACTGTACTTTTAATACCTGCATAGTTTCACCCTCCAACAGTTCCCCTGATAAACACGTAAAGCAGCTCCCCTAGTATTCAAAGGGAGTTAAATGGAAAGATTTCTGTTTCTGCTGCATGAATTTCTACCCCACGGTTAATTTTACTGGGGAGAGTTCTCTTCTCCAGTGTGTGGGGGGTTGGAGAGTGGAGGTGATAGTTTAAGCGAGCAAGCTGAAAAGTATATGCACAATGTATAACTGTGTATAATCAAAGCTTTTAACATTCATTGCAACAATATTCAGCAATTGAAACAGATGATACTGAGCTATTTTTGATGACTCGTGCCCTTTTCATGAAGCCTGATTTTTTTTAAAAGCAAAAAGGTGCAACTTCTAGTAGGCAAAAACCGCTTTTCCTATTAAAAAAAAATATATAAAAAAAATCAATAATACCGCCTCAAATAAACTACACAGACCGTCAAAAGTCAACTAGCTCTGAAACAGAGCCCTTTAATCCGGTTCGGAATACTTTCAGCCTGAGTCTTTCATTAGTATAAACAGGCCAATTTCCCATGAACTCAGCTGTGCCGGTCCCTGTCAGCTCCCAGAGTCCCAGCTTTGTCATCACAGAAATGTTTAATTTTTCAGGTGGATACAGGAGATGGACCAGCAAGTCGCGGCCGTGGGCCTGTCTATATATCACTGTGTTGTGATGTTTTGCCACTGAAGGTCCAGCTCCAAGACTGCAGATCTGTCAGTGACCAAACGTGATGGACCACCCATCGGCCTTTTATTAACCAGCACTTGTTCCCCCTCTAATCCTATCACTAGAGTAATCAAAGCTGCCATGTCCCAGGGTTTGATGGAACAGCAGGACCTGGGAAATGAAGACTGATTTTGTTAACAAAGTCATTCCTGCCCCTTGAATGCTGTCTCATTGGTAGGAAGCAGGGAGACGAGGTTTATTTGCAGAGAATGAGGCGGCAAAGAAATGAAAGGGGAAGAATGGTGAAGTGTGAAGTTTAATCTGGCACGGTCTAAAGTTTCTTTCTTTGAGGCCGTGGCTGATCCAATCAACACCGGTTTGATATTTAACATCTCCCCCTGCAGTTGGAAATGATACAGGCTGGAGAAGATTGGAGTCAGGGCTCCACAAGCCCAGACCAGGGGAGGCAGAGAAAAGGGGGTGCTGGCAGCACACCTCCGGCCTGACGGCTTCCCCCCATGACAGGTCAGGACAGAGTCTGTCCCCAACATAAAATTCCCCTCACGAACCTTGGGATTCAGGGCATCTGGCATGGGCTGAATGCAGATTCTCCCTGAAGACAGGAAGGTTGGGATGGGATGGGAGAGAGATTACATTTCTAACTTGGAGGAAGGGATATCAACACCTTCTCTGTCTGGGGATCCCACTGACAGGTAGGTCCAAACACGAGCAAGAGCTGCCACCCATCTCCCCAGGGAGGAGCAGTTGGGGTAGAGGAGTAGGACCTGCCCCTTGCTGACTACACAGGCTCCTGGTGGGGAGGTGATGTGTCCCGAGGGTGCTGAGCAGTGGTCCCACCATAACCCTGGGAGATCAGGGTGGACACAGATGGACCTGAGTCACCGTCACCATCCTCCTCACTCCAGCAACAGTGTATGTCAGTCTGGGGAGAGCTTTTCACCACAGATTTGTGCAAAGGTCACAAAGAGGAGGGAAAGCTTTACCCTTTCCCGAGCTGGCTCTCAAAGGACACACAGACAAGTCCTCATGGCCTGTCATGGCACCAGCTGCAGTGCCTCTGTCAGGACCCCAACAAGAGAAGGCCCTGAACAACATCAGTCCCTCACTAGCTCTTCTCAGTCCTGTCCCACCTGATTTTGCACTTCTCTGGCCACTCTGTAAATAAACATCTCTGCTGTCAGAGAGAAAAGCTGCCTGCTTTCCCTTCTTTACGCGCCTCTCTGCTCCTTCTGTCCCACCTCCAGTGAGAACCCTGAAACTTCATACACCAAGGAGCGGGGAAATTTCAACCTCACCCAAACCTGATCTGAGTTTCCCTCTTGCCAAGCTCCCAAACCAGACTTCTGCTGCGATTCAGACACCTTGCCACCAGCTATACCATACCAAGGACCTGGACTTTTCGTGACCAGAGTCCCAGAGGGAGCAGACAGTCATCAGGAAAGGAGGACAATCCTAGTGGTCCTAGTTTGGGAAAGCACCACTGAACACTGAGCAGATTTCCTAAACCATTCTATGATTCTATTTCAGGGGGAGCGGAGCATCAAAGTTTCTGGGTTTACAATAGAAAACAATATGCCCGTGCTCTACCTGCAAGAGCTGGCTCTCCGGGAAGCAGCTAATTATATGAGCCACCTTAATCTTTTCATCCGGCTAAGACAATCAACATTTCAAAGCGACGCACGGAACGTTTCAAAGATCGTTTCTGGTCAAAAATGCAAGTGTATCCGCTTTCTTTCAGAGCAGATCAAAACCAAGTACCACACCAGGACCACTCCTAGATTTCCTCCTCCTCGCAGTATCAGATTAACCGATTCGGTGCATGTAGTCAGATTAAATATTTGCAGTAGCACAAAGCTGCCTTTGAGGGGAAGAAGTAAAAAAAAAAAAAACACCAACCTTTTTTTCTTTTTTAATTTGCTTAGGGCAAAAATACTGGACTTTGGGGATGGGGGAAACAAAAGCATTGACATGATTCAGCAAGGCACAGTTTTAAAACTTGAATTCTGAATGCAGAAATTACGTGCAGTATTCCTGTAACAGTAATGCTGAAAACAGGTAAAAACTGCTGATGCCCCTAGCAGATTTAGGACTGTAATTTATCACAGATGTTCTCATCAAACTGTGCAAACATGCTACAAGACAAAAGCGGCTCAATTTCTGATTGCCATTTTAGTGTGTTTTAATTACGTGGTGCTTAAGGAAGGCTCCAAGACCTGAAATTGGGAGGGGAAACCTAGCAATAGTAATCCACTCCACTAAATTAGCACAGTAATACACCAAGCAGTAGGACCGCCAGACGGTGTGATAACATTACAAATTACTGTTGTTAAACAACTAGCCAGGTGTCAGGATGCATGAAATCTAGAGGAAGCAAGAAAATAAATATCTGGTTTGTTTTGTTTAGTTTTGTCTCATGTTGTTCTTGTGGCCTTGTTCCCAGAAAAAGTTTCGATCTAGGAAAAATCTTCCTGAACACTGATCTACTTCAGCAGCAATGTCAATTCTCTGCAATAATTAAAATAGTATGTATTTTTTTAATCAGCACAAACTTTTTGCATAAATGATTATCTTTTACTTGTCAATAGCAGTAATACCTTTGCTTTTATTTTTAGATTATTATTATTATAGCAAAACAAAAGGGAAATTTTTGCTTCCATTTAAAATTTAGAGAATGAGAGAAAAACAGAATTATGGTAAGAGCAACAGTGAGTTTTGTACTCTGTCCCTTTTCCTTTCTCTGTCACGCTCGCTCACTCTCTCTAAAAAGAAAAAAACGTAATATGATTCACGTTTAAAAGGCTTCTAAGTGGTACATTTTTAACCAAGTGCTTTCATGTGCTTGATTCTAACTGCTGTTTTTGACCTAATACAACCAAACACTATTGGATGTCTGGAATGGTTAATTATTTTTACCTCACCTTAAAGAAGGGGTTCAACAGAGAGGACAGGCACTTAAACCTTTCAAACAGAACAGTGTAAAACGAATTCCTTGTTTTGCGTGTGTGTTAATTAATGCAAAGATCCTGAGGGGCTTTCTTTTAATTATTTTTGTTGATAAACAAGAAAATCCATCCAAAAGCATATGCAACCAATCTTCTCCTCTGAATGCTGTATGCGGAGTTAGACTTCTAGTTGAAATATCGGATAAACCAAATGTTAGTGAAAGCCAGACTTTTTCCCCTTAAAACAGTTCCCTTTAAAACTAGATTTCAGGGAAGAAGGGGGTGAAGGCACTCTAAGGACATTTTAATTACACCAAAGATCAGTCCTTTAATCCTTATTCCCACATCACCAAGAAGTTTTTCCTCAAACTAGGACAGTAAGATAAAGCTGGAAATAGGCTGATCCAAAACTAATGATGAAAAGCAGGTTAAAAACGAAATATCATAGCAGTAACTGACACCATCTTAAATTTCCCCTGGATTATTTGTTTTCTTCCACACACATTCATTTCCTGAATTTCTAGTAAATCTGATTTCATATAAACAGTTTCACAAAGCAAAGTCAATAGCTGTGACTGTGTTCCTGATTAATCCACTGAAATGAAATAGATTGCATGGCTTAGTACTTGGTTGTTTAAAGCTAAATCCACTGAAAGAATTCTGGAGTCCAGTTACACCAATAACTTTTGTTTCTTAATCTACATCCTTTTCCTTTTGCTGAACTTTACCTGTTCTAAAATTTAAAAAATCCACACAGATTCAAGATTTAATTTCTCCCAGTACGTGAGGGCAGCGTGAGCCAGTTTGTTTTGACCTGGAGCGACTACTAAAAAGACGACTGACAGTTTGCACGTACTTAGATCTATTTGAACCACGTTGAAGTTTCTTTTTTCATTGTTCAAGTTTCATCCTCTTCCTGAAAAGTACTACAGAGCTGCTTTACTTGAAAAACAAGCAAACAAACAACAAAAAAAAAAAAAAGAAAAAAAACCACTTTTTTCCCAGGTCCAGGACAGGATGGGAGGTGTAGAAGTTTCCCTCACAAGTGGCAAGCTATCGGACACACACGCTCACACCCTGGATGTTTGCCTCACAAATGAATAATACACATGATAAACGTGCAGCGCTGGCAGCACACGACGCAGGTTTTTTCGCAGGATCGGCGTGATGGAGAATGGGCAGCCTGACGCAAAGGCCGCTGGAGCCCACCCACGAGTGACCCACCTGGCTACAACGGGCTTAGGGTTCGCCCCCCCAAAACCGACCAAAAAGCCAGGAGAATACGCCATGAGGCCCAGGAGCCTCCTTACCTGGGAGAAGTTGAGCCCGTTCAGCGGGTGACACTGCTCCTCCACCCTCTCCACCGCACCCGTTGTCTTCTTCATCCTCTCGGCCTCCTGGGCGAGGTAGAGATCGAGCACCGGCACCCCTCTGGAGCGGATGTCCGTCTCCGTCAAGGAGTTCACCATGAGCATCACCCAGACGGGCCTCTTGCGCTCCCAGTTGCCAGCGATGGCGTTGAAGAGGTAGTCAGCGTAGAGCCCTTTGCCCCGCTGGTCCGGGGTCATCCAGTGGGGCAGCATCAGCTTGATGTAGTCCAGGTGGCGTTTGAGGCGGCGGTACAGCTCCCGGGGCAGCACGTCCTGCAGGTTCTCCCCGTGGGGCAGCATCTGGCAGCTGGCCAGCCCAGAGATGGTGTAGGGGTCAGTGAGGTCCAGCTCGAAGTAGACGCTGGAGCTGGCGTGGAAAGCGGCCTTGGAGTTGTCAGGGATGAAGTCCCACACCCGCGTGTAGGGCACGTGGATGGTGCCGAAGAGATAGGCCGGGGGGTCACGGCGGATGGTCCAGAGGAAGGAGTTGAGCTCTCCTTGCTGGGGGGAATGAAGGACAGCAGAGGCTGGTCAGTGGCAGAGGGACAGAGGGGCAGGAGGCAGCCCACGGGGGAAACACCACCCTCGGGTTGAGGGGGGGGGGGGCGGCGTCCCTCTCCCCCATCTCCCCACCACAAGCTCTCGCCGGGCTCAGAGCAAACAGAACCCACGGGTGCAAAGGGACCCGCGTGGGGCAGAGCCCCTGACTCCCGCTCTCCCCCACGGCCGCATCCCTCCGGGACCCGCACCCCTCGCGGGGAGGGGGGGTGGGGGGGGACACGCGGGGCAGCGCCACACCTGCGGGGACACGCGTGTCCGCGGGGGCCGCGCGCACACGCACGGATGGGGGGGGGGGGTGTCCCTCTCCCTCCGTCCCTCCCCATCCCACTCCCGTGTCGTCCCCCCCCGTGCCTCCCCCCCCAAAAAACCTCCGCGCCCCGGCGGCTCCCGCGGAGCGCCGCCGCCAGCCGCGCATCCCCGAGCGGCCGCGCCCCCCGGCCCGGCCCGGCCCGGCCCGGCT
Organism: Gallinago undulata; assembly: GCA_026546715.1. NCBI lineage: Eukaryota > Metazoa > Chordata > Aves > Charadriiformes > Scolopacidae > Gallinago > Gallinago undulata. Next base: position 25,446,846 of record JAOTQQ010000004.1, read on the forward strand.
CACCGAGCGGGGCAGGTCGCACTGCCCCGTGTCCATCTGCTCCCGCCGGGCCGCGGCGTCGGGCAGGAACCCCCCGAAGACGAAGCAGATCAGCGTCAGGTTGAGTTGCATCCCGCTTCCTCTCGCTCTCCTCTCTCTTCTTCCCAGATGAGCCTTTTTGGATTTCTAGGATCTTTTTTTTTTTTCCCTCCCCCTCCTCCTTCTCTTCCCCCTTCTTCTTTTTTTTTTTTTCTTTTGGCTTTTTTTTTTTTTATTCAAACAAACTTTGCCAGTCCCATCTGCATCTGACAAGTGCAGGGGGAAGGACTGGCCGCCCCCTCCCTCCCATGCTCTCCCCCCCTCCCGCCCTTTCCCACCCCCACCCCCTCTGGCTCCGGGCTTGTCAGAAGCGCTGGATGCTTTGGGGAGGACGGTTCTCATCGGCAGCCTCCGCCATGCTTTGATTTTGCAGACCGGAGAAGCTCCCTTCCCGCCCCGCCGGTTCGGGAGGCGGATGGGGAGGAGGCTGGGGGGGGTGGGGGGTGGAAAGAAGCTGGGGAGGGAAGGCAGAAAATAAAAAAGTTTAAAAAAGAGGAAAAAAAAAATCAAGATTATTTTTTTTCCTTTAAATTTGGCGGAGGAGGGGAGCTGCCGCGGCGCCCCGGGGAAGGCGGGCGCTGCTGGGCGCACACACCGCACCGGGGAGGCCGGACTCGGGCTCCGGCGGAAAGTTTGGCGCAGCCGCCCCGGCCCGCCCGCGCCTCCCGCCGCCGCCGTTCCGCGAGGCCGCCGCCAGGGGGCGATGGCGGCCCGGCCCAGCCGCGCGGCGGCGGCCTTCCCGCCTCGCTCGCCGCCCCTCAGCCGCGCAGGCACCTGCGTGGCGCTTCCCGCACGGAAAACGGGAAAGTTTCGACATTCCCGCATTCAAAAAAAAAAAAAAGAAAAAAAAAAGAAAAAAAAGTCACAAAACTACCCAGTCGGAGCTTATGCCGGGCAGGAACTGAGAGCAGCTGCCTCCTGAGGGGATGCCCTGAGGCGCGCGTCGCCCCCCAGCCCTGCGCCGCCCGCTCTGACCCGGCTCGGCTCCCGGGCGCGAGGCGACATGTCCCCACAGGCGGCGCTTTCCCCTGGCCCCCTCCGAAACCAGGGGCAGCGAGACTTCGCCGAGCTCCGGGGTGGAGGACAGGTCAAGGACGTGGGATCTGAATGGCGCTGGCAGCACCATAGCATGCGCCTCAGCTGTCCTCACCGGTATGGTCGCCCCAGAGGGGTCCCCCACCTCCTCAGCCTCACAGGAGGATGGAAGGAAACCTCTCTCTCTGTGTTTTCACAATGTGCATCTCCCGTTAGCTATTCCACTCGGACTGAAACACCTCAGGAGGAACCACCTTTCTCCAGCAAGATGAGAGCTGGTTCTTGCAGACAGGAGGGACACCCAGGATCCCCGGGGGCCTGGCGCTTTCTTTGGAGGTTGTTGCAGCAGCTGCACCTCCAGCCTCCTCCCGAGTGCCCACCTTTGATCCAGCTATGGGGTTTCAGAGGAGAGGACAGGCTGACAACCTGTTGCCACCACTTTGCAGGAACTCCTGTCCCTGGATCCATTCGGGGCAGGGATGGAGGTCAGGGTGCCGAACATGGCCTCTTCTCCCTGTGGGACACCACCCAGCCCTGCTGTGTTGGTGGACCCAGGTGTCTCTCCCACCTGGCCTGCTGTATGCAGAGTGCAGATCTGGATCCCAACCTTCCCACCGCTTCCATGGCTGAAAACCCTGTCCAAAATTGGGAAGTTCCTTCCTTTATTGAGAAAAAGCCATAAAAGTTTTCCTGATGAAATACGTTAATTTCTAGTATGGGGTGGGGCCCTTGCTCTGGCAAAACGCAGAGTGGAGCCAGCAGGGGTTTTGCCAAGGACAGTGGCAGACTCAAGCCTGGCTGGCTATAAACATGGCTTCCCGACACCCCTGTGAAGGCTGAGAGGGACACCACTTGCAGTGGTCACTGGTGAACAAATGCAGGAACATATGCTGCTGAAGGGGACTTTCAAAGCACCACATGCGCATCCAGTGGACTCTGCTCCTGGCCTTCAGAAGCAGGAGAGCATTCAAGCTGTGGCACCAGCACCAGCAGCTCCGAAGTGGGGACTCTTATCCTCCTCTCTCCTCCTCCCAGATCTTCCAACAGGTAAAAATGATGGAAATGAGCAGGGGATTAGTTTTTCTCATGGTGTTTATAGTTCCTGCAAAGAAATATTTAATTTTCTGGTTCTACCCAGAGTTTTAAGTTTCAGAGAAAGAGACAGAGAGAGCTTTTTAGCCCACAGGGTGTCCCGTCACTGCAGCACGGGGTGGTCCCAGGGAGGCAACCGAGTCATGGTCGCACCGGGTGCTGGTGGCCTGGAGTCACCCCTGGCCCTGTGCTGTTGGGGCACGGGGTGGTGGCAGCAGGTGGGTGTGTGCTGCTCTGCAGGCAGCAAGCCCTCCCGTGCCCTCCCTGCCCTGTCTGCCCAGGGGGTGTGTGACACCAGGGCCTCTTAACTTGCTGCCCCGGCTTTGCCGGTGTGACAACACAGCCCTGCAAGAACGGGGAGGGCAGGGCCTGGCTGCACGTGCCCACGCCACCTCCCTCTCTCAAGCAGCCCTACCTTTCTCCCAAACAGGCCCCAGCACTCACTCCAAGCCCACCCACAAGTATGCAGGGTGCTGGACCGTCACCGTAGGTGGCTGCATCCCCACCTGAAATGAAGCACAGCACAGGAAGGGTTGTACAGCCCGTGTCTTGGCAGATGTGATACCACAAGGGCCTAATTCCAATCACAACTCTGTATCCTGTTGGTTTTCCCTAAGCTGACACAAAGTAGTTAAAAGCAACAGGCTTGATGCTGTTGTGACACTGCAGGGGGAGGGTTCTGCTGCATTTGTTCGCAGTTCCTTGTGTTCAGCAAGTGCCACTTCGAAAGTGACCTGGCTGCGCCTGCCTGGCTGAGTGGCTTTGACTTGGTCCACCCTTTTCATAGCTATTCCCAAATCTCTTCCAAAGTGGTAAAAGAACAGAGGGGGCCTTGTCAGAAGGCTGGTAAGGGACATCTCCAGTGACGTGACCCAACATCTCACACGCTGGAGAAGACGTCTGGGAGGTCTGTAAGGAGATGTGAGGCCCTATTCAGTCATGGGTGCCGTGTTGTGAGGTAGGGCGATTACCCTCACCGATGGCGTACATATCAAAGCACCCAGGGCAAGAATAAACAAACACCTTTGGCACTGTGCTCCTCTTCCGTTAGCCAAAAGGCAGGTGTGTGTGTGTGGGTATAGCAAGTTTTCCAGCCGTTTCCCTGAACTCAGCCCTGATGTTGCAAGAACTGCCTAGCTGTGAAAACACAGCCTCGCCTTGATTTATGCCGCTTGTGGGTAAGATGACTAAGAAGAAGAAGGGGGTAAAAAAGAAAAAAAAAAAAAAGAAAAAACAGAAAAGAGCAGAACAGGAACAGAAATCCCAGTGGGAACACGATGCGGGTGTGTACTGATTTGGTGGGACAGTCAGGTTGGGGAAACTGCAGCCAGGGCTTTAGGCGGTAGGAACAGGAGACCACAAACCACATGATATGTATCATGATGTTCCACCTAAGATACAAAGGCATGCCACAAGCTTTTATGGAGACAACTCTTTGGTAACAGTAAGGGAAATTAATTCTTTTGTGTAATTGTAACATTTTTTTCTCCTTCAGATGAGTTCCATATGTCCTCGTGATTTTTTTTTCCTTTAAACACAGCAGTTTAGAACAAATCTTAAGTAACGTTTAGCCTGCTTCTAAAGTAAATATTTACAAAAACATTAAATAATGGTTTTGATCTTTGGAAAATGTATATTGCTCCCTACCTGCTACTGTTTTCTGCCAATCTGGTGCAATAGAGAAGCTTTGTAGTAAACCCCAAGGCTGTAAAAGCAGTATAACAATGTGATTAGCAGTAATCAGATGGGAAATACTGACTATTAAAAACCATGAAGAGATAAGAGGGATAAACTGCAAAGGGAAAGCTACGTTATTTTGTTTTAACAAATTTCAAGAAATCTAATGGGGGAATAGGCTTTTAATCTTACAAAAGCTGTATTGTTTTTTGCAAGCATAATAGTGTTAGCTGATATTTATGTCATGTATCATCTTCAAAGAGCTTTACTAAATAAATATTAATCATTTCACCAACCACTTAAAGGCAACCACTTCAGGGGTGCAGTGAGGCAACAACTTAACAAGTAAGTTGTACTGAGACAGGAAGTGAAGACAGACAGATTCAATAAGGAGTCTGTGTGGGTACAAAAAATATTTGTGGAGGCTTTAACAATATCTTTAATCAGGCAAAACAAAACCCCATGGAATAGAGGGCAGATTTCTTTGTTAATGAGATGCTGGCATTGGAACTTGTAATTACAGAGTGTTTCCAACAGGTGAAGAAGATTATTAGATCTGAGAGGAAACAGCTTGTGAGGAATCAGTATTTGCATGCAGGGAAGCGTAACACTTTTTTATCAGAACATGCTCCTTTACAGGACTAACTACCCTTTTGTCTCTTCCTCTCCTCTCATCTTCCTCCCAGGAAAAATATCATGTTTTTAGCCTGTGCTGTGCATCAGTATTTCCCTGTTTCTGCCATGGTGTACTTTCTTTCAAAGAATTTCAAAGCACCCAGTGGATTTCAGTCTCTGCACTTGTCTGCTGTAACAAGGAAATCTGGCCGACCCAGACTAACTCTCCCAAAAGCTGTCCTATGTCAAAATTGGAAAAATAAGAACCCAGCTTTTACTTTTTTCATTAATGAAGCTGAAGGTGTCTTCTTCTCCTGCCAGAGATGGCAGATGATCCTCAATGTTTTGTATCCTACAGATCATGGAATAATTTAGGTTGGAAAGGATTTCATGAGGTCTCTGGTCCAACCGCCTTCACTCTGAGCAGGGTTAACTTCAATGTTAGATCAGGTTGCTCAGGTCCAATTAAGGATCCTAATTAGGTTTCTCTGCTCTCTTAAGTAGAGGTTGCATTGTATGTAGCTGTGCTGGACTTAATAAGTAATAAGCCTAAAGCAGTTGCGTTGCTAGCTATTGTGCCGTGACTTGTTATTTGCCATGACACCTGTGCTGTGATGTTTCTAGCAAATACAGATTTTTCTGCAGAAAACGGATTTTGATGTGAGCACTTGTATCACATCTAACATCATCATTCAGTTGTGCAATTCATGATTTGAAACATGCAGTTGTCAGAAGAACGAGCCTCTATTACATAAGGCTGTCACACTGAAACTGCTGTATTATCACAACTGTTTTAACATTTCACAACTTTTTTTTTCCCATGTGTTGCAACCAGGATGACGTAGTCACTCTAGTCAGTCTTATATTTCCTTGCCTGTTTGTCCTCCTGTATCCAATTCAGTGTCTTTTGACTCAGCGTTCCAGAAACAACTAATCTAGTTCTTGAAGAAAACCCCCTCTCAATCCTAACATCCTCCTGACTAAGGACTAGGTATGAATTTTGCAGACCAACCAGCATTAATAGCTTGTATTACATTTTGCAAAGTCTCACCTTGTGCTGCGGCCTCTGCAATGACAGACCACATCCTGCCTGAGACTAGGCGTGTAAATATGCTGAAGAAAACCTTCCCCAGTGTCAGACTCCACTATGCATTCTCCCTCTGTAATAAAGTTTAGTCTGCGCTTGTGTATGTATATAATATTACATATGCACACACCTAGGAAGGTGTATGTATCTCTGTGTGTGTGTTTATATATATTAGTGTGTTTATATATACATATGCATATATAGAGAGATACATACACACACATACACACAGACAAAATGATGGGATAGGGGAGTACTATTAATGCTCCATTACATGCTTTTCAGTTCTTTTTCCCATCCTCCCAAAAGTATTCTGGATTTTAGTCCATGGATGCAGAAGCCTGTCCTCCTCTGCTGTCCTTCTACGACAAGTATGGTGGATCCTGTCTTTTCAAGATCCTCTGTTTGCAACTTAAGCAGAACATCACTGTTCCATTCCTAAAATATATTAAATCAGAGACATGATGAAAGAAAGGTCTGAAAGCAACTCATCCACCTGAACAGTAGTAATCTCCCTGATGCATAGCAAAGGCTGTAGCTGTTTTTTTGGGACAATATATTATCTCCTTGAGGCCTAATAAGCAAAAGGATTTCCTGTTCAGCATGGTCCAGTGTGCAGTTACAGAAGCTCCACTTAATTTCATAAACAGTTCAAACCTCTTTCATGTTTGGAGAATGATTGGGAGTTCAGCTGCTCAAGAGTCCTTTAAACGTTCCACTTTTTATTGTCATTTGACTATGTTTTCTTTTCTCGGTTTCTAGATTGCCATTGGTTTCTACAACCTTGGTATCATATTATGTTCATTGGCATTTATTAATGAGAAGCCTGAGAGGCTTTTTTAAAATGGGATGAGTTTTTATTATAAAACAGCTAAACAAGCCCTCCAGGATAGCACTTCTGAAAGAGGAGTCTATGCCTGACTGTCTTTCTCCTAACTTGGAGCAGAATATTCCAAGCAAATGCATCAACTTGGTGCATATATCTAAAGTATCTGATTTAGCAACAGCATTCCTGTTCCAGGGGCTCTGAACACACGCATAATGGACATGCAAAATGTGCCAATATTTTGGTAATTTGGTTTTAAAACTGCTGCTTTTTTTTTCTTTTGGAGATGGTAGAATATGGCTTATGTTTGTTGCGTGTGTATGGGCCTGCTCCTTATTAAACTTATGGTCCTTGTTTCCAGTAACCACTTCAGTGCTGTGAATCAACATAACCAGTTCAGAAAAACACCATCTGTCGATTGGATAAACAAAAGTCTAGTTAGCTGGAAGTTTAATAGATCACAAAGCCTTACCAAGTCCATTTTTATGTTAATAAATTCCACCCTGGACTATCTTCTGATGTCACATGGCAAAACTGCCCTAAATAAATAGCAGCTGAAGTAGTTTCTATTATTTATGTTATTATTTTGTGAACTTAATGATAGAAATTGGCCAGTATCTGAACTTCCCTAATCTCAAAGTGCCATATGGGTCTATGTGTTGGGTTTCATGAATCTTAGGCAAGTAGGTTTAGAAGGGATCTTATCTAGCCTGATTTGGGTCAGGTGGACCTCCACTGTCCCAACCAGATGTCCACGTCACTTAGGAGTGGAAGCTGTGGTTAGCAGTCAGTAATAGCCACTGACCTCATTTCAGCCATCCTGTGGCCAAATTTTTCTTTCCCATATTATTCCTGAGTGATGCTATGGTGTGAGATGGCTCATCTACCACCTGTGCTTGGAAGGAACCTCCTCTGAAAGTCAGCTGTTTCTTTCCCTGCTAATCTAGTCTGTTCTTAAAAATTTCCTATGGCGGAGATTAAATCACAGAATCACAGAATCACAGAATCTTAGTGGTTGGAAGGGACCTTTGAGATCATCGAGTCCAACCACAT
>JAOTQQ010000004.1:25454408-25500897 GCA_026546715.1 Gallinago undulata
AACTAAACCCCACACTCACAACCCCACACACAACACCCCAGCACAAACCAATGATCTTGGCCACTAGAGCATGCCCTCTATGCATCAGCAAGTATAGCTCAAGTGGTTCCTTCATGTCCTGTCCCCATTTTTTTTGAGTGAAAGATTGGGTCTACAGGTAGATTCTAGGGAAGTTGTTTCAACAATAGCCATTTTATCTTTCTGAGCTATGGAGTTGGTCAGAGATGGTCTTGGTGATCTCCCCGTGAAGGTAATTAGACACTTGAGCTGCAAGTTTCACTGAGAAGTTTTCGTGTCTTCAGAGGAGGGTCATTCAGACTCCCTGCTGTTTCACATCAAGCACAGGCAACACTTCCAATGCTATATTCAAGTCCAAGATCCTTCCTGAGTGAGACTATGGTCAAGACTGTACTAGTTTACCAGTTAGTATAGAAAGGAGTGATATTCCCTTTTGTGTGGCCACCAGATGCCTTTTTGATTCTGGTCATCTGCATACTGGTTTTCAGTAGTAGTCCAGAACAAAATGTACTCCTGCTCCTCTGGACCTGTAGGCAAATACTTCATGAGACCTTCCAAGTCATCCTAGGTCCATTAGAAATGGGGAATAACAGATTTCCCAAAGAAGTTATAAAATCAGAGAAGAGATCACTAGACTAAGGAGGAGGAGGACTCAGCTTTAGGCAGAACTGCTAGTGATGCTGAGGGACACTGAGGCTGGAAGTTAATGCCAGTGCTGTGGCAATGCTTTTGCAGGGTCATCACAGGGAATGGTATTTTCTCTCTCGATGTCAACGTAGCCTGTGGCAATGATGTTTCCAGGCAAATGGGCTACTGGGGCCGCTGCAGCCAGTACGCACTACCCTCTCTATACAGTCTTCTAGGGCACCTGCTGTAGGAGAAATTTGGCTGCCTCTCTCTATGAGGAAACCTGGTATCCCTTGTCCTCTCCTGCAGGAGGAAAATGCCAGGGAGCTTTTTTGGTACCTGTAATTTTCTTGTAACACTGCCAATTCTCTGCCCAAATCACCAAACATGATTTAGCCCTATTTTTAGGAAGCCTTGGGTGAGGAGCAGGACATATGTACGTTGTATACCCACACACATAGTGTTGAGTCCTACTTGTTTCTTTCTGTTCCCTGGAAACAACTTCTGCTGGTTTGAGTAAAACATGTAAATGTACTTAATCAAGAGAAAAAAGCTGTAACACTTCAGATCATAGTAATCTTCCCCTTTCCTTCCTCCTGTGTAACTCAAAGTGGCTTATATATTTGAGATCCAGCTGTGCATGCTTGGATCTGTGATACTCAGATTGTACTTTGAAGCTACTCCTGCCCTGAAATCACACTGTGTATATCCATTACAAGCTGTAGGGAAGAATTAATCAAATAAAACCTGATGCTATGCTATGCTAAAGCACATAACAACTTACCTATCTCTTCTTACATTTCTTCTCATTATAGCAGGACTGTAAAGCTCTTCTTTTGTTTCTTTGAAGCAAATTTACAATAGCCCCAGTAATCCTTTTGCACTTGAGAAAATGTAAACCTTTCACACTATTGCAAGTCCCTGAAATGCCTACAAGGGCTCCTCTGCTGAGCTCTGTCCTTACAGTTATCAAATGTTCACTGTGAACTGGAAGATGGTTTGTGGCCGGGTCATCTTTTATCTATGTGGTAGGATCCCAATATCAGTTTATTACAGAAGTTACTATTTTCTGGGTTTTTTTTTCAGGGCACTCTTTTTCTACAACATATTCAGCAGACAAAGAGAAAATACTGTTTGTTTTGAAAGTGTGTTTATAGCATACCTTTGCTCCCAATTTGTGTTTAATCACTTTTAGTCTGCCTGCATGAGAAGTTAGGCTAGTCTCTCCTGGTGTTAGTGTTGGCCATATGGAGAGCACCAAGAAAGCAGGGGGGGGAAAGAGCAGAAGAACAAGCTCTCCCCACTTTTTCAGAAACTAACCTTGCTTTCATATGGAACTAGATCTTTCAGGCCATGTAAAATCTGAGCCGTGCTTACTGAGCACATCCTTTTGTTGAATCTCCATCTATAAATGCCTAGCTGTATGATGATAGCAATTCTATAAACATGAAGCAAAAGGATGGATTATGTATGTATTTTTGTCAAGAGCAGAGAAATATAGCCACAATAAACCCAGAAGTTTACAGAGTGAAGTGAAAAAAGAGACTTTATTTTCGGAAGCAAAAAGTTACGACTATTTGAATCTCACTGGGATGATGTTCATTGGGATCATCAGTCATACTTTTTGTTGTTGTTGCTAACTTACACATACACACAGAAACTGCCTTTCATGGATGAAAAATGTCTTGCTTATTCACACGTCCTGTAGAAATAAACATTATTTTATATATATGTACTGCTGGGATTGAGGATTTTATTTTTCATGCCATGTGCCAAGCTTTCATTAGTCAAAGTGTGAAAAATCCCATTTGCTGTGTTTTAGAGAGTTCACATTGGCAGCATTTAGAGAGCAACTCACTGATCTTTAAGTCACTGGAGAAGGTATCACCCTGAGAGTTGGCCAGCCACGTGGGACTCGGGGATTGTGCTTTAATCCTCAGCTTTGTAACCCACACTTTTCTTGACTTTGAGTAAACTGCTTCATCTGTCCACATTTTGGATCACCAATGACGAGGATCAGGCTTTCAAGTAATAAATTTGCTCAGTAGTATAAACTTAATATATCTCAGATACTAATATGGTGGTAGCCACATGGTTGGACTCCTCAAGCTAAATAAGCTTGATAAATGGAGGCAAGTCAGGGTCTGGACATAAGTTTTGGAGAAACTCCAGAGCACAAACAGTGTGAATCCTTGATTTCACTCCACACCATCACACAAAACAAAGCACGCTTTTCTGTGCACTTGGATCCCTCCCCCGATGAAGTCCAGGTCCTGGTCTCTTCATCCCAAACCTACCTCATTTTGGGACTGATACAGAGTGTCCTGATACAGATACAGTCCCTTCAGTGTCCATTCTAAATAAGGTCACTGTGGAGACAGTAAATGATCATGGAATAAGTAGAGCTGCCTTGGGGATGGAATTAGCTTGATGGATTTACCTCCATGAAGATGTGTATGTACCCATGAATACATCAACATTTTTTTAGTTTGAGGTCCTGTTCCTACCTGTGATGGTGAACTGTGTCTACTGCCCCTATTCCTCTGTGTAAAATAGGAAGAGCATAAGAGCCAGCATGACTAAGATCAAACCCTCTGCTTATTCAGATGGAAAGTATTCCTTAAGTCCCCAGGGTTAAATGAACTAAACCTAGGAGTTTGCTTGCTTTCTTAGAAATAGTGTTGCCAAGTTCTGGACAGAATTTACAGAACAAATCTCTTGGCATCCTAATTCATTGCAAAGGAGACCTAAGTTTATCAACTGAGTTATAGATGATGGAGTCTTACATTAATTCCTTAAGTGTCCTTTTTGGCTGCTTCTTGTGTTTCTTCTCTGCCCTCATCAAGATGCCCAATGAAAGACTTCAATCCATTTTCACCCTCTTTAAAGGCACTGACGATAAAGCAAATAAAATATTATTCTTTCTGAGTAGTAAATTTATAGCAGGCAATAACAAATCCATGAGAATTTATGTGGCCTTTTGCCAAAGAAACCAAAGATTTGAATCCATATACTGAAAAATATAGGCATATCTATTCTGCTGTTCAAGGAGCTGTGGGAAATCCATTTTTTTTTCAAGTGAAATGAGAGAAAAGTACCCCAGGTCACCTATGACCCTCCTTTTAAAGCCTGAGTGTCATCAGAAGGTTAAAGCTGCAGTAAGACTTTCTCATGCATTCAGCTCCCTGACATATCTAAGGAGATGAAGGTATGAGAAGAATGAAGGCATCATACCATTAAACAGCCAAGCTTCTAATTACCCATGCATGGGACAATATGACTGGAGGCTCAGTGTCAGTGTCTGCCCACTGAGATAAGGACTAGAAGCCTTACCAGATCCTCCCCTGAAGGAGCCATGGAAGATGGTAAGATACTCCCTTTGAACTGAAGCAACTTCTATCAGCGTTCCTAAAACCAAACTGCACCTGGTGTCCGGCAACCTCTGTTCATTGTCTTTTGATAGTTGTCAGCTTGCTGCCCTTCTCTTAGCTAGCTCCCCACAAAAGGCAAAGTGTTACTGGTCCAGTAAGCTGCATCTTCACTGGCTAACCACTCTGCTGGATTTTCTTTACTCCTCCCATTCACCTTGGTTGCTTCTCTTGTGCTTTGGTAGGAGAATAAATGTGATATCAACACCAAATCAACCAAGACCCCACTGGTATTCCCTCACCCTATCTGGGATTGGAATGACTGGCTATCACAGTGTCTTTTTTCCTTGTATTGCTCAGGCAGCGCAGGTCTCCATGGCTCAGTGTTTAAGGGAACCTACCAGAGCTCTAGGGGGGTATTTGTCAGGTTCCTTACTACCAGTGCACGGTTGTGGATCATATCTCCTACAGAGCTTGCTTTAATATTTCTGGCAAATCTCATCGTGTCCTCACCAGTCTTCATTTGGCTATGCATGTGGAAGTCTCCAGACATGTCTGCATTCAGATGCTAGCCATGTTTTCAATCAACACAATTCAGTTTTAAATTATAGCTCTAAGAGCTTTTCAGGCTGTGCTGACAAGCCTGGTCCTTAAAAAAAAAAAACCAAAAAACAAAAAACAAGCTTCAAACCAGTGTGCTTTGGGGAGAAGAAGGGAGGGAAAGTGACATCCATTCTGGGAAAGAAGAGTAAGAATAACAAAATCTGGCACCCTGGTCTGTGTTTGCTCTAATGATGCATCTCCATGTGCTTTGTGTCCTTTGGTAACACTGCCCTTTCCGTGCCACGTCGTGGATCGTCAGATGAGGAAGCTTGGCCCAAAATAAACGCCAGGCTGCTTTTCATCTCAGGGATTTGTTTGTGCCAAGCGAACAAAGTGACTTCTTTGTGGCTGTTTGCATTTGTCGTTCCAAGTTGTCTGAGCACTAGGTTATAAATACACACCACCGATTGATAGCCTCAATATGTCCAGTCGGACAAACTTTGCGTGTTGGCAAGAAAAGGATTTGGCTTGCCTTAATTATTTTTGTTTTAATACTTTTTTAGATGTTTGATATAAATCAAAGACACTGTAAATACAACTCAGGAGGAGGGGGTTCCTTCCTTACCAATTTTGTAGGCTGGGTTTCTGACCAATAATTTTAGGTAAATTTTCTGTTTCATGTTTGTATTCTTTACAGCCATGAGTGTACAGTCATGGGTGCTGCCAAGTTAGGTATGCGATTTAATGTCATCGACATTTTTAGATCGTTTTTAATGCCGAAATAAAATTAAGTCAGAATTTTATCAGCTCTTAGAGGAGATGCAAGGTATGAGAGGAACGTGAAAGACTGAGTTGTTCTGAGCTCTGCCTTGAGAGTGCTAATGGTCAGCCAAGACCCGGCTGTCCTGGGCCTGTGACAAGGCGGCCCGTTAATCAGTGGCAAATCTGAGCAGATTGAGCTAAACCCGGAGTTTTGGGGACTGTTAGCCAAGTCCTGACTACTTCACTGGGGAATGTTCAACCTTCTAGACTTTGATTTTTTTCCTGCGCCCACCACCAGCCCCTACCACTGAAAAACAATGCTGGTGAAAAATGCCTCTTTGGGAATTCAATTTGTATGGAAAACATTTTAATTTTGTATCCAAATCTTCCAGTGTGTCTAGGTTTTCCATTTGCTTTCAGCAAAGACTATTTTTCTCATCCAAAATTCTTATTAAGAAACGGAATGCTTTTACCAAAAATGGGTATCTTTTCCTTCCCCTTTAGCCCTTCTCCATTCACAACATCCCCCAGACCCCTGAAAGCAAGCTGATTAAAAGAAAGCACAATTCTTTTTAAAATTTCCCATGGAAATGATTTTGCTGTGGTTAATGTCTGCTCTGTCTCTCTTCTGTCTGGGGCTGGAAGAAAATTCCTCGAAAACATTATCAGCCAGTTCATCTCTACAGCCCAAGTGAGGTTCTAAACATCTCATTTATTCATTTATACAATATTCCAGTAACCATAATTGTGGTCACTGGCTTATTTATTTGCAATATGTATACTGAAATAGTTGTGCAGAGTCGCTTGAAAATTGGATCCCTGTTCAATCTCACAGCTTCAGACACGTTTCAGGAAGAATGCAGCATAAAGCTGTGTGTTGTGTCTATACATGCATACTTATTTTTAAATTAATATGCATATATATTTAAATAAATATGTTGTTGGAAGTGAAAGATCATGAGCTGAGCTTTCTGTGCCTGATTTTAGCTCTGCTTTGAAACAAGCTTTTTCAGGGTAACCTGGAAACAATGTCCATCCAGTGCAGGAGGCAAATGGACCCGGATCAGTTTTACGCAGTGATTAATTGGTTTCTTTTCCTTGTTCTGGTGCAAAAAGAGAATATGGTGCCCTGTACATGCATGACAGCATAGGAAGGTCGTGCTGTATCTTCATGGATTTGAACTGGCATCTTCAGTCTGATCCAGACATTCTGATATAGAGTGAAAGAGCTTTCGTAGAGCCTAGTTCATATATAAAAAGCTTAAAAGAAAATAGACACGTGGATCTGCATCCCTTTGTAAATCTAGTTTGCAGGAATGGGCTTCTTACTTGCACTTTTTCCTGTGTGTATAAGTTAGGAGGCGTGTCATATAAATTGAAGCCTAATTTTTTCTTTGAAGCTATTAACACCCACCCACAAGCAACAGGAAACAGACTTCAACTTTAATTAGTACCAACACATTCAAAATTCACCCTATATTTGCCTTCAAGTGCAGCAAAGCAGCTTCAAAGCTAAAAGCTTCTTCACTTTCTAAGTAATAATGAGGTATTAATGAGGCAATTAGGGGCTTGTAAACATGGTGTCAAAGAGATATGAACTAATCACCAGCAACAGGAAAAAGACAGATCCCTCTGACTTCAGTGCTCTGTGCTCTCCCTAGCCCCCTGAGGCATTCTGGGCTTGTAAACTAATCCACAAAAATGTTCTAGATTAATTCAAAACACTATCCTCTTTTTAATTCCCTGACTGTCTTCGGGCTTGTTTCTGAATAGATGCTCTGTGTGAAGGCTTTTAAATACACACTTTTGTTGTTGCAATAAAACCCAGATTGAAGTTCTCTTGCCCTAAACTTGTCAATTTATATTTGGCTTCCCTCTTAGATACATATGAAATACTTCTAAATCATTTGTTAGAATATTTCTTCCAGTTTATTTCCTTCTAGGCTATTTAATTAAAAAAATAAAGCATGTAATTTAATTAGAACTAACAAACACCACTTTTTTTTTCTTGAATGTAAAATGTTAGTGTTGAAAATGAAGGATTAAATATGCCAGTTAAATCTTGGAGTGATGCAGATAGGGGAGGGACAAACATTTTCCCTCACAGATTTGTTAGCTGGAGTGTTGGATCTGATCGCGGTAATTTGCTGCACGATTTTATGAGAGTTGCTTTTTAGATTTTTATTTCTTTGTAGCAATACAGTTCATCTCTGATCTAGCTAGTGCCTGAAAGCAACCTGTCATGCTGCTTTCTGCAGCAGATTTGTCCACAGTAAGATATTAAATGTGGTCCCACCTTCATGATGCATTTTGAAGTTGTTCCTATTAGAAAATATGATTCCAAAGAACTTTTAATTTTCTAAATAGAAGTAGAGGGGGGGGGAAAAGCAATAGAGAAAATGGCTCAAACATTCATGAGTGTCCAGGCAGTGAGGCTTTAGTAAAAGCACAGACTGAAGAATTTCCTAAATTGGGAGCAAACGTATCCTTAGAGCACCCCTGGTGCATACACTCCAAATCTTCACGTGACAGGTGAAATTCTGACCTCGTTCCTTCCTTCAAATTATCTCCACAGATGGTATTGTTCCATAACTGCAAGTACTACTGATTTGAGAGAGGATTTTTGGATATGGCCTGTTGTCTCCTGGAGATTATGGTGAAACTCCATATCCTTTCTCTGCATGATCTCATTACAGCCAGCTCTCTAGGGGTGAAAAGTGAGTTCACTAAACCAACTTATTGTGAAAAAATATTTTGAAACATAACACATTGTGGTTTGATCCTGCATTCTCACAGGTATAGGTTGGAAATCACTTAGTTGAAGTCAGTAACATGTGTGTTAAGCTCTCAGAAGTGAAAACAGAACAGAGGCCCTAATAGTTTTTCCTGCATCAGGAATTTGATCTAATCCACAGGAAAATTGTACATGAGTTCAACAGTCCAGCACTTTGCCTAGTAGTGTGCAGTTGATTATAACTCCGGAATTGCCCCTCAACAGACCAGTTAAAAATGGTCTCCAAACATTTCTGAGAAGAATTCTTGTAGAGATGGTGGTGATGAATCATGTCTGCAAATGTGAAAGCCAGTGCTGGCCTTCCCAGCAATTCAGCTTATTGTTTGAATTTTCAGCAGTATTTTACTCTGGACATGAAATACCTCTCATAGCAGCTGGTTATGCAGGCTATACATGAACTTTATGTGTTGCAGAAGAGATTTGTGAGTGTCCAATACTATCGCAAATGGCTCTCCTCTAGAGCTTAGCTAGCAGAACTTCATTTAGTGTCTCTTTTATCTATGCCCAGTTAATTTGTGGCTGATTTGGAAAACTTCAGTATTTATTAAAGCCTCTGGACTGTGAAGAATCATAGACACCCTGTGGTCCTGTGCGGTCTAATAATGTCTCTCCTGTCATCATTAATGGTTACAAAGCTTTAGCCTGTACTTGGATACAACCGATTCTTTTTTCTGGATGTGAGATTTTGTTAAGGCACCACTGGCAAAGCAAAGCAGCTTTTGGGTATCCCATTGTGTTTGTGGTGGCGGGCTTTGGGGAAGAGAGATACCACCCATTCCGTGTTGCATGTGAATTCCCAGACCACAAGGCTGCACTCTCCTGGCTTCCACCCAGAGATTTGTGCTGGGAGCTCATAGCCACATGAAGATTTTAGTGTGTGGTTGTAGGGCTAGGAAGGTTGACACTTGGGTGAGGATTTCCCTAGTTCTCATCAAGCAAACACATATAGGCCAGTATCATGACCTTTCAAGTATTTCCCCAAGTGTAAGAGCCAGTATCTCTGATCATGAGATACTGAAGAGAACACAGCTACAGGCATCAGCTGCAAACACATCTTGGGTGGTTCCTTCCAAGCAAAGTGCCTGAAAGCTCTGACTCCTTCTGGGAGTTTAAAGGAGTTTGCGGCTGGTGACCCTAAATGCATCTGGTCAGTAAATCACAGGTCTGGCCCAGAGAGTCCCTGAGAGGAGGGCAGCCCTGGAGTCCTGCCCTGAGTGCAGAGACCAAGGTGTGGGAGGGGGGGCGGCCAGAGCATCCCCATTTCAATGTGTGAGACATAACAGACCTGCCTTGTTAGCTCAGAGTTCTCTAGTGCTGGGGACATTACCTTTCCTTCACCCCTTTCCTTCCTCTCCCCTTGTGTTAATCCTACATAACTCTCTCTGCTCTTTCCATCTGGGTGGGGATCTTAAAGACCCCTACGGTTCTGCAGGGCCTCTCCTGTTTGTGTGCAATAATACAGGATGGCTGGACCATTAACACCTTCTCTGAGCACAGCATGTTGGAGTTGCAACACTTTCCGGCCTGGGCTCCTTTGCCAAAGGGTATTGTGTGTGCATGCTCAAGTCTTCTTTTAAAATCCCAAATAGGGTTTTCTTTTCTCTTTTCCTTCCAATTTGTGTGTGTTTTTGCCATTGGTATCCAAGGGACTTTTTCTCTTGTGATTCCTTTAGAGGTAACAGAGTCTGGAGCTGTTTTTATTTGTTGTTCTCCTTCCCTCCTCCTCCCTACCATACCACGGTTTCTGGGACAATGGTGACTGAGAAGGAGAGGTTGCAGCAATCTGCAATGTAGTGGGCACAAGTGGAGACCTTTGCTTTGAGGGCATTAGTTCAAACAGAGCTGAAGTAAGTGACATCAGGAGGGGTTTGCTATCTGAAAGCTGGCAGCTGGATTTCCATGATGAAAACATAATGCAGACAGGTTACTAGGGTTTTATGACTGAGCTGGATTTTCTGGGATATAATAAGGTGAGTTGCCACTGAAATAATTTCCAAAATTGAGACATTCCTAGTGTCTGTCATGCACATACTTTTGGGGATCTATTTAGAGCCAGCTCAAATCACAGCTGTGCCTCCTGGATTGTCCCACAGCTGCCTTTTGCAAACTCTCAAGGCCAAGGTGCAATAGCTTTGCAGAGAAGGCCTGAGGCAAGTAAAGAAAACGATGTTTCATCTGTTTACCCCAGGAACAAAGGTTCATGTATTCACACATAGGTCTTGTAAGCATAAACCCAAGGCTGATTAAGATCTGTTATGTTACAGAAATGGGGACCCAGAGATAGATAGTGAAGAATGATCTGTAAGTGCATGTGAGTTTGATCTGAAATTCAGGTAAGGCGCAAGCAAGAAGTGTTCTGAGGAGGAGATATTTCTACAACAGCAGAGGTGGCTGCTACCTCCCTTCATGTTAATCCCCTGCCAGTTACTGTCACAGCAAAACTGGAGGGAAGAACTTCAGATTGGCAAGGATGTATCTCTTCGTTAGTGACAACACAACTTTTTTTCTAAGTAGACAGGCACATCTTTGTAAGAATCAAAATTCGACTGCATAACTGTAGCTTTCCAAGGTGAAATCTTGCTCCACCAAAGCTCAGAGTTTTCTACTTCACTTGGGAAGTCCTGTGTCCTCCCTTAAATAAGGGAGGTGATACAAGTTACTGCCTGAGATAGGCCAAAAACATCTGTAATGTAACTCTAGTGAGAGGGAGCAGTTGCCATGAGTGATCTTGTAAACTGCACTGCAGAGTGGTGGAGATGAAGTGCCCAGAAAGAGGTTAAAATTTTGCTAGTTACTCCGGACCAGTAGCAGTGTTCTGTCAAAAGGCAGAATGGCCCACCTGTCCTGATGCACAGGAGTGGCAGTTCCCAGCTGGGTGAATCTACCCTGTACGTGTCAGGCCAGTAACCTTCCACCTGAACTGGGGCCTGCCCTAAATCAGACTATTTGCCTATTTGAACTGTAAACCTGGAGCACTGGTTGGCACTGATGTTAGCAATGAGCTGAAGTGCAGAACGCCATCGATCACCCTTCTATGGGTGAAAAGTCTGTCGGGGATGTCTTCTTGTGGCCCAATGGTCACATGAAATGCAGTGAGAAATGACCAGGCTGTTCTCTTTAGTTAAAGCATCAGTGAAGAGCTCTGTTCCCTCTCTGACCTGGGCTCCCGCACTGGTTGTCACGAAACAGCTTGAGTTTTCCGCGCTGCAGTTCCCTGGCATGGGAACGGGTTAACAGTCTATTTAGCTCCTTTTTTTTTCAGACTACGAGCTTTGTGTATGCATATACTGTGAGAGATTTGTCAGAGCATTTCCTGGAATGGGGTGCTGATTAGCCAGGGCCTCTTGAGAACGCATAATGGTAATCAATATAATGATTGTAATAACTAATGATAACAAAGTCAAGAATGGCAACAGAAAGCTTCAGAGTACAGTGTCCTTTGATTTTGGGGCTTTTGAAGGGAAGTAGAAAAGAATGATTTGGGGACATAATAAAGGAACCCCCTCCCTTTCATGGATTCCCCCCTGGGAGAAATATTTTATTGAGAGAGGGTATGTTAGCCAAAGCAAGACATAAATATTTTACTTATTAGAGCACAGGCTGTTTCTCTTCTTGTTGGCTCCGTTGCCAAGGCTGGCTTCAGACAGAAATTTGCAGTGTCCATTTCGGTACTGTGTGGTGGGGAGTCAGGGGGCATGGAGACCCAAGCCATGGATTGAAAGCCTGCCAAAAAAAAAAAGAATAAAAAAGCCCTTCTTACAGCAATTGTCTTGCTCATAGCATGTGACATTTGCATGGCAGCTTCCAAGTCCCTGTTTTTGTCTTGATAAACAGGGCTTTGGAGCAAATATGTGGAAAGCCCAGTGTGGATTGAATTGGGCAAATGGACCAGGTCTCAGCAGCCAAATCAACAACAAAACCAATTACCCTGTGAGGGCAGAACACATACTGCCACCTTTCCAATACACACCACCCTGTGTGAGTTCTCTGATGTCTAACAGGGCTTAGGCTGAGCATATTTCCTCTCCCTGGGAGAGCTAATAAGATTTCATTCCACTCTACCTGACTGTTTCTACAAGATGTGGAGAAATGTAGCATCACTGAGCTCCACCTCCATTGTGCTTCATTAAAGCTTCAGAAAGAAGACAGAGAGGAAGGCAGAGATGCTCAGGCAGCTGAACTCCTGTAAAGACTGAAATCATAGGTGGATTTCCCTCCCATTGGAGTTGTTCAATCATTTTTAAATCTATCAAGGTAAATAAACATCTGTAACCAGTCTCTGGCTCAGAATGCCCTTACACTGCAGATTGTGAGAACCTGAGTGGCAGGGGGCAGTTGCTGAGAGAAGCAGGGATGGATTTCCTTCTTATGCTCCCTCCTTCAGCATGAGCAAGTGTCTGGTTGTGAGCACGGATGGATCTTTGGCCTGACCCAGGGTGACAGCTCTTATGTTCTTATACCCTGTTTCTTAAGGATTCTGTCTGCACTGATAGTTTATAGCAGACATCCAGGGAAAAGTATAAAGACAAGGCAGATGATATCAATGCTTCCCCAAGGTGTTCTCTCTCAGCCTCTGGGAAATTATGGTTCAGAGGCTTTGAGCCAGAAATGGTATCTGTTGTGTTTTAATAGCTCTCCAACTGATTTTTCTTCCATGCTTTTGTCTAGTTGACTTCTGAGCCCATGTAAATGGCTGATGCATGGCAGTGTACTCCAAAGTTTAACTTTTCTGCTCTGTACCCACCTCCAGCTGATTCCAGCTGATGTCCTGCAGCTCTCAGAAGTTGCAAGGCACTGTCCATCCCTCGTCACTCACTCAATACTCCCTGTAGTTTTATAGACCTTGAGCATATCTGCCTTCAAGCATCTTAGTCCATTCTCACTCAGTTCTCTAGCCATTCTCTCCCATACCTATTGCAGTTTTACAATGTCTTTTGATGTTCAGTGAAAAGCTGGATAAAAACTGCCTGTTACCTAGGGCTGAGCCAAGGATTGTTTGGTTTGTAACATCACTTAGAGCAATTTAGGGTTTGTTCCATGCTTAAATTCCTACTGGTGAGCTGAAAGAGAGCAAGAAAAGGTGATCCAGAACCAGATATGGCTGGTTCCTGCTCTGTTCTATCAAGTTAACTCTCCAGCTGCACTGTCTGGAATGAGAGCAGGTTCAATTCAATTAGAAGTGGAGAAAGTTTGTCAGTGAGTTGGCAGATGAATTTTGCTTTACACCATGGAAATGGATATGGTAGTAGAAACCATTGCCAGTCAGTGTGCATTCTCTCTAGTTCTATTTGCCAGTGAGAAGATACAGCAAAAGCCAACTTTGTTCTTGCCCAGTGATCGCATTATGAATCTGCTTAACCACGTATTCATTCCCTGATCAGTGAATACTTTTCAAATTGAATATCTGTTGGTGAAAGTGGTTCAGAGGTGACTGGTTTCTTTTTAACCCCTGGAAAGTGCTTTCAAAAAGCTTTTTGCAAATGCTGGATTTTGTAGCCCTCTTTCTTCCCACCCAGGGAATTCAATCTGGGCACAGGAGTATCTGCTAGTGGCTTGCAAAAGGTTGCGCTCCAAAGCTGAGCATGTGTTTTTATGAAATGCATGAATAGCTTTGACCACACTGAGGAAAAACGCACTCTGTAAAACTGAAGCCATTGCAGGGCAAGCTGCAAAGCTGGAAATGTGCTGTCAAGAAAAGACAGTTCCTTACGTCTTCCAAGGTGAAAGCCTAACCTTCATCTAACTGTATGAAGCTGGTGGCAAATTTCCCAGATTTCAGCAGGCCAGGGTTTCGCCTACGGACTGCAGGGACTGCAATGGACTGGACAGAGTTAACTCTGATGTCATCCAGACAGTGGGATTTTTCCCAGTGTTTTCTCTATGTGGGTCCAGGAACTTGCTATTGAATTAGAATCTGTCTAGGAGGAGGGCTGGTAATTGCAGAAACGAATCCCAGGGGGTGCCATTTAATCTACAAGCTCAGTTTTGTTTCAATTAGCTGTAAAGTTGGCAATGAACACAAATGGGGAACCATGAAATGAAAGCTCCTCCAGTGAACACTATGTCCACAAACTCTTCAAATTGCTGACTCTCATTAGAGAGCCAAGGGAGGGGAGAAAATAAAACCACAAACACTGAGATCCAATTATGATCTTTCTGCTTTGTTCTTCCTCCATCTGGAAATGGCTGGTTTATTTTCTAGAAAAGGGGCATGTTCTAGACTTGGTGGTGCAGTTACTCTGCAGTGATGTCGTCTGGATTGAGTGAGTGCTAAGGTTTCATTTACATGGGATAGAGGTCTTCTCCCATTTCTTTGCCCGGGATTTCTGTGCCCATTCAGGCATAATGACAGAACGTGCTGTTTCCACGTGTAGAATCAGCTTCAAAACAGAACTTAAGCCACTTAATATCGTGTCCAGATTGCTCCAAAGAGCAGAGCCTGACCTCAGCATATTTGAAGATGTAGGATCTGAGAGCTTTTCCCCAGTGGCATTTACTTGTTGAGCCAAACTGAATGTTTAATAAAAATGGAAACTTATCACCCCATTTCTCTGCTCATAACTCCTTCTGGGCTGTCACATGCTGCTTGTCCCTAATGTCAGTGTGAGCCCAGCAGACAGAACACTCAGACTGTACTCAGAGCATTGTGTTTGGAAGCGACCATCCTTGCGATAAGTCAGCTTTTGAGAAGTATCTCTTCTTTGCAAACAGAAGGAACAAGTTGCTCACTTGACCAAGCCCCTAGCTTGGGCTTCAGTAAAACTAGAACTTTTAATTCAAGTAGAATATTCAGGTAAATACCTACTGAAAGCTAAAAAAGCTGCTTCTCTGGCAGCTTTCACCTGACTTGGTTTCAAGCAAAAGTTACGTTTTCTGGGCTTTTTATATCAAGCATCCAGTCATTCAAGCCGAAATAAATATACTCCCAATTAATATAATAACTTGTATTTTCTGAGTTCTCAAATGGAGATTTTCATCAGTGCATCTCAAAGGACATTTTGCAGATGAGGGGAAAAAGAGGACACAGAACTAAAATGAATTGACTGAGGTGACAGAGCAAGCCAATGTCAGAGCTGGAATCAGGACTCCTGACTCCTGGGAAGTGTTTTATCCACTAGACAAAGCTCTCTGTTACCGCTGCTGAAGATGATGATAGCATTTTCATTAGGCAATTCAAAAAGAACAATTGTTCTATTCAGCATTATACACCAAGGGAATGTATATTCAAAACAGAGCCAAGGTCTGGCTGTTAATTCCTTGTTCCCAAGCCACTGGATGTTTCTCCCTTATGAAGACACCTTTATTAATTTCCCTAACAGGAAAAGCAATAAAACCATTCTAATCATCAAAGATGTTGCTATTACAGTTCCCAAAGCTATCTTCATTGTATTATCTTCCCTTTTCCTCCAGACAGATCCTGGTGGAAGCCATAGAAGTCTTGTGGCACGAGTTGGACCAGGGATTTCTGAAGGTGCCATCCAATCTAAATTATTATATGATTTAACAGGCTATGGGTCATCAAATCAGTCTCTGTGAGAAAGGTCCTGTGCCAGAAAATACTTGTTTGGGAATACTAATCTGCAGGAACAAGTTTTATCTTCAAACAATGGCTGCCAGAAACTTGCCTAGAAACAGTTCACCACTATGACTTTGTATAAAGTTTTCCCCAAGATTCTTTGCAATCAGAAGCACTTTTTTCTTATTTTTTTTTTTTTAATTCAATTTGTAGGCTGTTTACCCAGTGCAAAAGTGGTGGGTGAGCTCATGTCATTCCCACACCAGTTTTTTTCAGAATGAGAAAGCTGTGTGTTACCTCATGTTCCTGTGGCTTTGGCCGAAGCAGCAGTCTCTGACAGATGTTAGTTCAAAGATCACAGGGTATAGAGCAACTAAAAAAATGTGGTTAGGGGTAAATTTACCATGTAGTATCTCAGATGTAGCAATAAGACTTTGGGGGCAAAGAACAAATGGCAGGAGTTGAGAAACTGTCAAAAAACAGTAGACCTTTCATGTGCCCTCTACCTATTAATGCAGATAATGGTCAGAGAGAAATAAAGAAACACAGAGAATTCCCAGAGCTTTTTTTCAATTGATTATAAGCTCTTATGGCTTCCGTAGTATCTTATCTTTACCAGGACGTTAAAGACAACTTAGTGTCTGACACTTTCTCCTTGCTGCATTCCTGTGTAGGAACACTGTGATACCCTGCCTATTTTACAAATGAAACACTGCAGGGTTGGGGGACTGCCTCAGGGTCATGCAGGGAACCAGTCTTAGAGCAGAGAATTAAACAAAGGTCTCCCAAATCCCAATGAGTGCCTTAACCACTTTTGCCTCCTGACCTAGCATGCTTCAGCACAGAGAAAATTTTAATTTGATGCTGAGATAGACATATGTACCTCAGGCACTATATAAAGAAGTGGAGCGTGGGAGTCCTTTCAGAAAAGTCTTTCTCTGATGAGTAGTTACTCTTTCAATCCCATTGACTTCCAAAAGTCACTGGTGTCAAGAGTGGCTCAACATTGGCTTTTCTCCATAAACAGTCTCATCGGTTGAGAGGACTATTGAACTGAAAATGCTCTGGAGACTAAATCACGGGATCAGAATCTGGCCCAAGAGAAGAGAGAAAGAGTGTCAGCACTTGTCAGGGAAACTCATCTGAACACCTCTAGCAATTTAAAGAAAGTCCTACAGACATGCCAGCGAAACATTTCACTGGTTTCCATTAAATAGTTATCACAGATCCTGCTTGCAAGCAGATCCATTTCTTAATATATAAAGCAGTTTGGCTGCAACCATTATGTATTTAAAAAAAAAAATAAATTAAAATCCGTGAGTTCAGGAGCACTTGAGCAAAGAAATAAATTCTCCTTTGAACCATTAAAATTTTTGTTAGGCAACATCACAGTGTGAACACCGCCTTGTCTTCCGACAGTGGATTAGTCCCCCAAGCCCTCCTATGCTCTTCAGGTCACTAATGAGCTATTCTGCCCTCAGAAAATAAACTGTGCAGCAGTCTTCACCCAGGAATCTCCATGCCCCTTTCAGACACATAAATACCTTTATTCCCATTTTATAAGTGTGATAACATGGGTCAAGCTGGAAATAGGATTCTAGTTTCATTAATCTAATTGGACAGCAAGGTGGATTAAAGGATTAAACTAATAAATGGAGATAACAGACTTTTCAGCTGGTTTGGACTAGCAGAGCAAGTTCATTCTAACATGGCTTAACCCTGTAAGCCACGTTTTTACCACCTTGCAGCCCTCTGAGCTGATGGTTCTCTGACATCCTGCAATGCCATCTCGGGATAGCTCTGTTAATTCCCATGCCAAAATATTAGCTGCCGTCCTTTACCCTCTGCAAGTTACTGGTTCTGAGCCAAGAATCTGTCAGCACAGGAGAAGCAAAATCAGATGGTGCAAGCCTGATTACAGCCCGCTGCTGTCTCACCCAGCCCTCCCACTGGTCGTTTCTCAGCAGACTCACTGCTCCGCCAGATTGTTCTCCTGCCAGTTCATCAGTCGATGACATTAATAAATGGTGATAAAGATAAGTTCCATCTTGTCCTGAAGGCCTGCAGGTGATGGAAAAGATCCCTGTGAAAAGAAAGAGGTGCAAGAGGTGGTCTCTGCTTGGGGTTTTTTTGGTAGAGCAAAGGTAGGCAAAACCTCACTGGGAAGCAGTATGCTCCACCGAGTCAGGAGTGGGCGAGGCTGTAATGTATGATCTCATTAAAACCCCTCTGTCTCTGATTTTTCTCTAATCCCAGTATATGCATCCAGTAAAAGAAGACTTGTCACATACCACACAGCTTGCCATTTCCCTGCTGAGGTCTTTGCTACAGCAGAAAGAGGGATCTGGAGCATACCCAAGTACCTTTTTGCTTCACCACATGCAAGTGCCCTTAGTAAACAAGGCTTTGGCAAAACCTGGCCAAACTTATTTACATACCATCACATTTACACAGGGTTTTAAGATCTTCATCCTTTGAGTGGGCTCCCCAAGTGTTAAAGTTTCCAAAATGTTCCTAGGCTAAAGGTAATGAGGTCCTTGGATTACACAAGTGTCATCACACAGTTCCCATCTAAAACAGGATTTACCTTTACTGGTGGCTGAGGTGAAAGGGTAAATAATGTTGCTGAAAACCTGGCTTTTCATCACAATCTTTTTGGTGTGTGGATGGTCTCTTATAGGACACAAGTTGCAGTAGTTAACTATGCAATTCCCACAGAACCCCTTCCTCCTCCTCCCCCCTCTCACTTGTTTTGAATAAAATTAATTTTTGAATGTAATTAATTTATCCCACATTGGCCTTTCTCTCCTGTTCCTAGGAGCACTCCTAGCCTCCCAATGCCCTTCCTGACTGAATGTGCATCCCTATGCATAAGAGTCAACATTTTGGCCCATGGGCCAATTTCATCTGGGCTCCTGGAGCAAAGAATGTGCCGCATAGCATTCTCCCTTTCTGCTTATCCAGCCACTAGGGCTGGGAATGTGAGAGGAAAGATGGTGTTCCTGTATCATATGATATACAGCTTCACATTCACTCTTCTCTTATGTTGGGCCAGTGGCCAATCCTCCTCATAACTGCCGGATCTTGTAAGCCAGAGAGTCTTGGATCTGTCTCATTTCTGGGTGGGACTAGATATTGAAGATACCAGCCAAGGTGTCATGTCCTAATGCCAGACCACAGGCATAGAGTAAGGCTTAATTTAGTGCGATTGTCATCACAGAGCTGACAGACTAGGAATAACTCTGCTTGCAGGCAACACATGGGAAGCTTCCTCTGAATCCATGCAGGAAATATTCTCCCAGGCAGGACCCATTTCAGCCAAGACATTTTTAAGTGAGCGCCTCAGGAAAAAGCTGTGGTCAAAGGCAGAACCTCCACTAGCTCACCGTAAGATTGGGGAGGTCTAGGCACAGCAGAAAGACTTTTCCTCCCAGCTGGCAGAGACACCGCCACAAATTTCCCTAGAGCTCTTGGAGCAGAGTTGAGAACGGGAGCCAGAATATGGCGGATGTGAACTCTCTCTGGGGCCTTGGCAGAAAAGACATGCTACTTTGTCAAATTATCAGAATTTGTGGTGGAAATGACCTATTAAACCTCTTTGCTCTTCCCACTGTCGTCACCCTGGGTTCTTCCTTTCATAGATCTGTTAATGCTTTGTCAAAAGGCAGAAACACAGCTCTGACATAAAAAGCTGCTGTTTACAGTCGACGGAAAGCTTACATTAGACTGGGCCACCTGAACCCCCTCACCCAACATAAACAGCATCTATCAACACTGCTTAAGCCATTAACCCTGACAACTGAGGCTTTCCAGGGAAAGCCCTTATCAAAAGGGGGCTGCAAATGAAACCCGATGAGAAAAATCTTCGTTGCCCCAAATGTACTCAAATAACTTCCATGAGAAGATGCGGATGAGCCTTGTTAGGCTCACCCTAATCCCTTTGACAAGCCAGGGATTCCTTCAGGTTGGAACACAAATCCTCCAGGAATTTCAGTCTTCAGCTTCCTCTGCTCTCCATTGCGATGGCAGTTATAATTTTTTTAAGATCATTATCTGATCAATGTGGGATAGGAATGTTTGGAGTTGAGTGTCTGAGTCATTAGTAGAGAGAGGCCCTTCCCATACCCAGTGAAGTCTGTTCAGAGAAAGCTCCCTATGAAAGCTCCCCACAAGGTTTGTGACCCCTCTCTTGTATGTGCCGGGACACCAATAATTTCATGGAGGTAGCCTGAAAAAGAGTTGTCTGAGGGAACCCACATAGAGAATGTCTCCTGAAACTCTTCCTTCTCATGACTGTTTTGAGCAAAAGGTGAGGTGAAGGGAAGAAACCTGTAAAGAAAGCTTCACATGGGCTTTCCAGATGTGAGCAATCTCCTGTTACCTCAAACATTTGGCCCTTGTTTGTAAGACAGAAGACTTCTGGAAAAAAAAAAACATTTTCCAGCACAGTGCTGACTTTCCATCTCCAAATTGAGACTCTGGAAAAAGCTGGAAATTAGAGACAACAAATAAAGAGTAATAGGAATTTTTTCAGCTTTGTGATGAATTTGTAATTGTATCCATACAGAGTTTCTGAAAGATTCAAAGGACACAAGGTGTTTTCACATCTCAAATGCAGGAAGCTTTTTCCTCTTCATTCCCTCAGCTGTGTTGAGAAGGAAACAATAGTGAGTTGTAAATAAAGGGAAACAGTAGATTATATAGCAAATACTACAAACAGTTGTTTAGATGCATGTAGAATTGCTTTCTGAGCTATGTATCTCACTTGTTTTCCCAAAGGAAATCTAGCACACATATACCTCCACCTGCTGGAAGAAGATTAAAAATGTTAACGATTATGATTTTCAGATTCCAGACTGAAGATCTTCTCCCTAATTTATGAAGCTCAAGGTGGGGAAAAGATAACTTCTTATAGTAAAGGGAAATTATACCAAGGCCACAGTTTCTGGATTTAGCAAGTCTTCAGGACATGGTAATAGTTAAATATTTAGCATTGTAGGGCAGGTGAGACTTGTTTTCATACTGAATACATTTTTGACTGACTTTTCTCCATGTTGGAAAGATATTTGGAGAACAGTTTTGGCCTCACTGGATAGTGGTGGAAATCCAATGGAATTTAGCTAAAGGCAGAAACAGGACATTTGTATGTGAACGATGGAAGGCAACTGAGCCTTTTCCTCTCTGCAGATGATAAATTCACAGTAATTCAGGACAGAAATATTCTTATTTTAATGCTTTCACTGCTGGCTGAAAAAATGCAATGTTGTGATCACAGAGTAATCTTTTTGATCTAGGTCTGAAAACCAAAAAAATTTGCCTCTTGTAGTTTTAAAGAAGGTTGGCATTTTTCTGCATTTTTTAAAACTTTTATGGTAGCTGTAAAGAATATCAGATTGGTCATGAGGAAGGATTCTTCATGATCGTACACTAGCCTGGACTTTGGAAGATTCAGTTTTGAGGGCTTATTTTTGGCACTGATGTTCCTGTGGTGGTGGCAGTGGCTGTAAGCATTTTGTGAGATCAGTGACATTTTTAGCAGAAATATCCTTTTCTCCCAAATTTTCCACAGGCATTTGAGCTAAAGATGCAGAATGGCAAAGAGAGATTATCCAGATGATGAGTGAAATAGTCTAAAAAGAGATTTTCTAGCACTGTCCCCAAAATTAGGATTTTACAACTCCAAGAACATGCTTTCAACCTTCTGGTTTGTTTTGGAATCGGACGAGAAAAGCAGGCAGACTGGAATACCTAAATTGGTAATTATGGGGATTGTCGCTGGATTCTTTGACTGTATGTCTTTTATGTTGGCAATAACCCTATGTTGGTAACCCCAGCAATAAGGAAATACGGACCCCGAGGGAGAAGGGGAAGGGGCTGGCAGTACAACAGGGCTGCCAAGTATCATTTTCAAATCTTATCTCTGCCCTCAGCAGCTAGACTTTTCCATGCGCATTACCAATGGAATGCTACATTTTTGCACAAAACATCCATGGGTCATTCACATATTCTTCCCTTGTCCCAGGAGGACACATGGAGAAACCAGAAATCTGACAGATCCTCCTAAATCTAAGGACTCTCCCACCAGATGGCTGGTCCACAAAGCGCAGTGTCCCACCACAGAGCTGAGCAATTCAGAAGGCGTGACAATGGAATGCCGATATTTTATTGCTGCCACATCCCGCCCTGCTGTTTTCTTCCCGATCAGTTAAACATTGCATCTGTCAAAGCTCAGCTTAGGTGAACCTGAGTATCCACTTGAAACTGACGCTCAAAAATAGTAGAAAGTGTGTGCACTTTTTTTTTCTTTTTTTTTTTCTTGCAAGTCTCCAGAGAATCTTCCGCAAACCGAAGTGTGTTTTCTATTACAGTTTACATCAACAATCTGATCTTGGGGACTTCTGTCTGTGTGTGTCTCTGTTAATGATTTTTGTGTGTGTGTGTGTAAGTGTGTGTGTCTATCGTGGCCCTTGTTTCCTTTGGAGAAAGGAGACAGTAAAACCCACTTGAAAATTTATACACACAGTGTCAGGAGCCCAGTTCATTCATCTGAAGACGTTCCTGCTGTGTTGGGTAAAATGCCCAGAAATATTCAGAGCTGTGTTAACCACAATTCTCCGCTTCCACGTTGTGTCTGATGCCATATTTGGAAGCTGTGATTCCTTTGCTCCACACGGCTGACTCAGAATTTGCATTTACTTGATACCAGCATTGATTTCCCGTCCCTTTGGGTGGCTGTAATGGATGGAGTGGCCACAAAAAGTTCAGCAGGACAAGTAGAGAGAGCTCAGTGGAGCAGTATCAGATGTCGGCCAGTGGCTGCTCAGATGTCAGTGATGCCGATTCAAATGCTGGAGTCTGGCAGACGCGTGACCCACGGGTTGCACTGCGTTGTTAAAGAAATGAAACCTACCCAAGTTATTCATACTTACTCTGACATATTGCTATTGGCAGCCTCACGCTGGGCCTACCCTAATCACTTGCCAGCATAAGTTAAGAATGTGATTTCACTTTTAATGATACTTCTAGACTAGCAAAAGACTTCTTTGAGGGAGTGGCCTAGTTTCCCAGCCTTCTCTGCCTCACAGCAAAATCTTCGTGTAGCCAAGAGCCACAAGACTCAAAGTAGACCTTTCAGAGAACAGAAATGCTTCTCAGAGAGAGACAGTGGCTCCCTTCAGAGTCCCACTGGGAAGTTGTCTTAAAGTAACCCATCTTTTTCAGAGTCAGCTGTCCCTGCTGGCTCATTTCCTGCCACAACTAGGAATTTGGACAACCTAGCAGCTCTCATATGGAAAGCCGCACTTGGGCTGCTTGCACCCTAGAAGCATCTTGAGTCATAGGCTACTATCCTTGTCCTGAGACAGGACTAGCAGAAAGCTTTTACCCATTTTGAGGGAGGACTACTTCATTCTGGGTAGAAGTCACAAGGCATGCTGTTGCTGATGTTGAAGATAGTTTGCCATCATGGTAATACTTGTAACTACATCAGAAACATTTTCCAGGATAGGCTAAGTGAATAACAGAGACGCAAGCTGCAACTTTGACTGCCATTGAAGCACTGGTGCGTGCTAGCAGCTACCACGTAGCTTATACCATTTTGTCTGCTTTCGGCACTTCTAAGGGCTTGTGTGTTGCAGGATGTAACTCAGAAGCCAGAGGTGCTGGCAGAGAGAGGCCACACATAATTTTTGTTGCACTACTAGAACTCTCAGAAGCCCTTGTCCTGGAGAAAAGCTTACTCTGCTGGCACTACGTGATAAAGGTAGTGTACATAAAGGCAGTCCCCCGCTCAAGAGTGAGATGAGAGACAACAACAGATACAGCTGATGAAATAATCTTTCATTGTTTCCTCATCATAAGAGGCACCAGCCTCAGTCTGTCAGCCTATTATCAAAGCTTTTATATGCATTGCAGCTCTGAAGGAAAGCAACAAGTTGCCTCTATGGCTTCGGGGGGATCCCTAACATGATGGCAACACACTGAAAAGACAAAGTCAATCTTTGGTGGGTTATGAAGGCAAAGACCTGTGCGACTGAATATGGAGAAGAGTGCAGATGGAATGTTAAAAGACAGAAGACTATGTTTAAAGGAGCAAAGTAGAGGAAGGCACTAAAGGAACACAAAGAGAAGGGCTACATGTTTTAAAAGTCTGTGCTAAGAAAATAGTTGTATCTGTCAGACTCCTACCCTTGGGGCTTTCACTCTAGGACAAGTTTGGAGGTTCAATTTCAAGCCATGTTTTTCCTGCTGCCTTTTTGTACCACAAAACTATACATAAGTTCTACTCTTCACCCAAATGTCTTCCCCCCAAAATAACCCAAGTGTCATTTAGTAAAATTTTATACAAGTTGTCATGGCAATCTGCCTCCAGGTCCCATTCAGGGTCTGAAAATAAATGGGAAAAACTCTGAAGACATCATAACATTTTCAGACTCACCCAGGATTGGAAAGAACCTCCAGGAAAGAAATCCTAAAACAAAGGGAAAAGCAACATTTTATCACTCTTGGCAGAGAGACTTCCAGTTGTACAATAGCCTGTTGGGATTTGTTTGGGGTTTTGGGGGGGGTGTGGGGTTTTTTTTTGGGGGGGTGTTCTTTATCTTTCCCAAAGTGCAGTCTGATAAAGAAGAAAGCAGAGACAAGGAAAATGGCTAGTATGTCACAAACACATATGCTGGAGATGCAGAAAACCTTCTGGAGCAGATGGTTTTGAAAGCTTCTCACTGCATTTTGCATAAGCTTCAAAACTGTTAGATGCTCTGATGCATTTGCCCTTCTATATAAAATATAAAACATTTTTGTTTTATTAATTAAAATATCTTTCCATCCCACACTTAAATAAGCCTTACCAGCCATCCTATAATAAGTGATAAAATTCAAGCTTTGCTGTACTATGCAGATGCAAGTGCTTGCAGCCATGTTGATGAATGTTTCTCCAGATAGTCTTCGAGAGCAGTGTACAGAAATGAAGAATGAGCCCAGTGCACTTCTGACTCTGGCAGAATAATTGCAGCATTTCATAGAGACTCTCTTCTCTCAACAAGGGGACAGCAGGACAGTCAGTAAATACCATTTCTTCTTCTGTAACTCTGCACAGGGCTTTAGATAAAGGTTGTACAGGAAGCAAAAGTTGTACAGGAAGAAGTAACCATCAGAAGAGGGAGGAAAGTGTCTAAAAGCTCTTGGGAACTGCCTCTTCCATCCAGCTGTCAAATTTCCAGCTCTTTGTCTTTGCAATTAAGTTTAATGGATCCTTTTCTTTTTTTACTATTCCTGTACATCTTCAGATGGGGAGGATAAAGCTAAGCTAAGGCATTAACAGCAAACAACAAAAAAAACATATTTGTATTTACTTTAGTAACTATAAAGGTCATAAGGCATAAAAATTCGTGTGCGTTTCCTGCAGAATAGAACTTCCAAAGAGTCCGCGTTAGAGATCATTCCAAACCTGAGCACACTCTATCAAATAGTAGCCAAGCTTTGAAACACAGCGAAGAAATAGCTGTTCCCTGAGAGGAAAACTTTTCCTTTTGTGACGAGCTAAGATAAGGCCTGCCACGCTGGCAGTCCTCATATGGTTTGAGAATTCAACTTCAGTAGCAGATGAATGTCTCAGTGCTTCTGAAGAACACTACTAAACTGAGACAGAAATGGGTCTTGTCAGAGTGCAGTTTATCCCACCCTTACAAGGGCATACCAAATACTTCAGAGAAGTCACAATTTTAAGTTCTCATTTCACCTTGTGGAAAAAGTGCAGTTAAGTATCTTCTACCATTTATATTTTATTCTGTAGCTCTCTGCAGCTGGAAGAGGTAGATCTGATTCTCAGTGTTCTTCATTATCATTAAGTATTTAAATACCACTACAAGTCTGATTCAACTTTTTAGGTGAAAAAAGCAAAAAGGGTCTTTTGACAACCTGGCTGCTGAGCAATCACAATCTTTGTTTCAGTCCTTTTAAAAAAAAAAAAGGATATTCATCAAATGACATTCATCAAAATGGAACAAACTTTATATGTGACATTTTTCACATAACCTAATCTTAGCCAGCCATATCCTGAACCTGCAGTAGATGCAGCTTCCTGGCCTTGAAATCAGAGTTTGCTCCACTGTAATTAGGGACAACTGGGAAGAGCAACTGATCTTGGTGATTTGTGCAGTATTTCAAACCTTCAATCCTGTTCTTATATTCCCTCTGGAAGTCCAGATGGTCATCCACAGGAGTGAGGTGTCTGGATGTCACCTGAGCAGTCACTTGTAGCAATCTTTGGAAATCAACATGTCCATGCCATTTAAACCAGCTATTATTCTTGCCCAAACAGTTGATAAGCAAAATATTCCCTTATTTCTCTTATAATATATTTACTAATGGATTCTTTGTGGTTGATTTGCTGTCATGCCTAACCTGCACATGGTAGGAAGAGCAATGGACAAAGGACCTGCTTTTTAAAGTTGTGCCCCATAAGGGGAAGCCTGGGTGATCCTTTCCAAATAGCAGCTGGGAAAGCAGGGCCAGAAAAGGGCTGTCAGGTTCCTGCTAGCTGAGAGCTGGGCTTGTCCTCTCTGACTCTTTAATTCCAGTCTGCCAGAGTAATACTACAGAGAAATGTCTTATTCCAGAAGCTGTTCGTGCATTTAATGAGAGGTAACCACAGTCCCAGTAGCTAGGGCTGCCTTTCTTGAGGTGATACCCTGGCAGGTTTCCCACGGTAGTTCAGTAGCTTGGCTATTTCTTTTCTAAATTTACAAGCAATCTCCTGTTACATAGAGGGGCCAGCTTCTGGGATATCAAGTGGTTTTTCAGGTGTTGTGTTACAGTGGGCTGGAAGCTTTTATTCACCAGGCTATGCATGTAACCAGTGTATGTTCAAACGACTGTGGCTCCAGTGTTTCTTTCTGCTCTAATTCATTGCTCAGCTTTGCATCTTCCTTTGCCACTCTCTCTACTTCAGGTTCCCATCTATTAAAAAAAAAAAAAGGGGGGGGGGGGCAGGAAAATAAGGCTTGGCTCAAAGAAGTGACATCCCACTTAATGCCAAGTCCCATGAGGTCCTCAAAGGGACAGTCTTGCAGAAGCTTTTAAAACTGGTGGCACATCCAAGTTCCGATTTATGACAAAGAAACTCAAAGTGTAAATGTAGTTCACAGGACTGCGGATCAGTGTCTGGTTCCAGGGTGATGAAGAGATTCTGACTCTAAAACATTTAGGACTGTTCTTGCTTTGTAAGTTTCTGTCTGTCTGCTTAGTTGAATTAAACAAAACATCTGAAAATGATCAGTCCCCCTCCATAACCGTCACTGTTTCACAAAAGAAGACGCTGACTTACCAAAGATTATAATATATACACATGTGTTTTATCTCTGCAAGATGTTTTCAAGAGGTTGAACAAGCCAGTCTATGTGCTGACGTGAACTGTAAGCAGAAGATCAGCTTGAAATATTAGGCCAATAATATGGATAATATACATCCAGTTGCATTGCAATCCATCTTACTAGGTGACTCGGGTCGTAGTTTTGCCAACTGAAGTTAAAGTGCACCATCTGGGAAAATCCCACATTTCACACGTTCTTGCTTTGTTTTCTCATTGCTTTGGAGTTCTGTTGTAACCCCGAACTTTGACAAAGCTGCACCACCGCCGTCTTTGAGAGGAAGACAGTAACTGGGCTTTATCCCAGCTTGGTCATTCCAGTGCTATCTCAGGGTCAAGAACAGCTGCAGAAAGAAAGGTCTCCCTCGAGCTCTGTCTCTACACGGGTGGCAGAGATTCCTTGCTGTGAGGGTCAGCTGGCTATTGCAGCCTGTGGTTTGCATTTACCAAGGCATTGTTCAGAAGACAACAATTTGTTTCAAAGGCCAGGTCATTTAAGACATATAAAGGTTCCACTGCCCAGGTAGTGTTCACTGTACTTGCCACCCTGCTTTCATACTGGCAAAATCATGCAGGGTGAACAGTGTGCTCCAACGCTATCCTCATTCTAGTTTACAACAAAGATCAGATAAATCAGTGTAGACTAGACTTCATCCTTGGAAACTCTTGAAGATAAGGCTAATTGCGCATTACATTTTTTTTTTTTCACATGAGTTCATGACAGTAGGCCTGTGAAACAGTTCATGATCTGGCATCCACTTTCCATTTATCTATGGTACAGAGAAAAATGAAGTGTTATACCCATGACCTCTAACAAGGTAGATAATTCAGATAAAACTTGTAGTGAGCAGAAGAATCTCATTTGTCATAATTCTGGCACAGACTCCATAGCAGCAGAGAGGCTGATGGGTACAACATGAACACATTTAAAATCTAGTAAATTGTAGCAGGGAAATAGTTGAGTCATGTGTAATTCCTCTGCCTCCCCTTTACTGTCAGGAACAGTCTTTATTTCTTCAGCATATCTTGTTAATGTGATGTTCAGCAACCAGTTGCAGAAGGGACTTAGAGTTTGACCTGAAAAGCAAAGAGCATTGTAGCATCTTTCGTTGAGTTACCATTGCTCAAGCTTTCAAGCTTAGTTTTCTAGCAAAGCTCACTACAGAATTGGACAGGGTATTTTTGACAAAACTATAGGCTATTTGCAGCCACTTAATGGTTGTTGGTCTACAATCAACACCAAGCTGATTGAGTTAAAAGTATGATTATTCTCCTAATGGATTTAGTGTAAAGCTTGTGTGGACAGTCTTACATAAATAAATTTCTGGTAATACCAATTTAAAATGGTTAGGAAAAGCTGTAAGGTCAACAGAAGTAATTTTTAACTTAACTAACTACTCATTAAATGTGGTTTTCTGCTCATTTATTAAGTCAGCTTAAGAACTCAAATGAAACTCAAGCAATTTCTGTGTGGACAGGTTCTGTTCAAGGCAGGGAGGGAGCACTAGCTGCTGTGTAATCCATACAACCACTTTCCTTTTGATGCCCCCACAAAGGAGAGGTTTGGAAAAGGCAAGACACTTATTAGCATCATCATTGTAACATATTTATCTTGTTTAAATACACTGCTCCTTCTGTCAAGATTTCTGCCCAGAACATTTTGGGACACATGCAACCAGAGCACTTCCTGGAAAAGCCACTCTGGGAAAGCAGCAACTCAACAAGCTGCTCCAGCTTCTCAGTCAGGACTTTCCCTGGATTGTTTGCCCATAGAAAGGTTTGATAGTCAAACTGAGACGTGATCTCTTTTCAACTGTTCTTTAGTCAGCATCTTTAGAGAAGCAGGATCCTTCCCTTACTGAGACGATTGTATTTCAATATTTTACAGTAATAGTCTTCATATCTTCCCTGGTGCCACTGGCAAGTCCAGCTGGAACTTCATGGGAAAATATCGTACTTGAAGCTTCGAGTTTCCTAGCTCAGTTTTGGATATGCAGGTGAAGCTACAGGTTGACTCTTACCAGTTTTATAACATAGTGGGGTGAAAAATAACCACTGATGTCAACTATGTTACTGCAGGACCAGGAGGCCTTGGCCAACATCAAATCTTTATTGTACTATACATTACGTACAGTGGCTGAACACAGAGCGTGACAGCCACTTCTTTTCCAGTACTTTGATAATGGGGGACATGTCTAAGGATACCAGACAGACACAAGTACAGGAAGAAAATAAATCTATCCAAAGCCACAGAGGAGGCCAATTACAGAAGTAAGATTAGAACCATAGGTCACCAAATTTCCACCTCAGTGGCATAGTCCCTAGGACTGACCCCCTCATTCCCAACCACCATGAAATAGTATCCTTCTTTTGTGACCTGTCATAGACAGACAGGGATAAGGAATAAACACACTGAGGATTCCTCTGTGTTAAAATTGATGTAGGATAAGAATATGTTAAAAGGGTGGGTACTATTTATGTTTCAGCACTGGTGTCATCCATGGATTGGTTGGCAGGAGGAACCTTTTCTTCCTCTGGACACAGTAACATTTGGGAGTCCTGTATGGTCATGAGGTAGTCATGAGTGCTATTGTCAAAAGTAAAAGAAGACCATAATAGGTATTATTTGTGTGGGCTCAAGGAGGATGTTCTGTAGCAGATGCTAATGAAGCCCCATCTCCAATGGCAATGGCGAAGCAGGGAGAGCCGTAAACCCAGTGATCTCTCTGTCACTCAGAATTAATGGTAATACAGACAGCTAACCATTAGCACAGGCTGAGCGACTCTTTCCCTTGCAGACCCTTTCAGCAGAGGTCTGAGAGCAAACATCATTTTTTATTTAATAGCTGCAGATGGATCCCTCTTCTGTGAATTTCTCCAGTCACTTCCTGAAACTGTGTTCAGCTCAGATCCTTTTTGCTCCAGTCTGGACTTCTGTCTGGTCCCCTGATGGTGAATTTTTTGATGCTACATCACTCTGCTTTTCTGCAGGGACACCAGGTTTCATTTCCCAGAGCTGCCACAATAGTGTTAGCCTCCAAAGACAAAAACATTTTTACAAAGGGAGAAGAAAGAGTAAGAAACTTGAATTGGAGAAGCAATGAGATGATTTAACAACCAGCAGCTTTTTCCTATTTGTTGTCCCAAAATTTTAGGAGTAGATGAAAACCACAGCATGCAGGTGATCAAATGGAGTACTTTCGCTCCTAAATCAGTGTAGGGAAGAGGGACTAGCTGGCATTTGTCACGCCCACCAATTTGGTTGAAGTGGAATTTGAACCACGCTGCTGGAGATATTAGACAATTTTCTTTCATCTGGTTGTGGGTCGTGTCACATGGGCACCATATGTGTTGTTCCCCGGCACGCACACACACACACACCTCTCACTCTACACAGCTGTCAAAACAAACATCAGC
Source organism: Gallinago undulata (assembly GCA_026546715.1). Classification (NCBI taxonomy): domain Eukaryota; kingdom Metazoa; phylum Chordata; class Aves; order Charadriiformes; family Scolopacidae; genus Gallinago; species Gallinago undulata. Next base: position 25,484,822 of record JAOTQQ010000004.1, read on the forward strand.
TGCCTTTTTTCAATCCAGGAGAGTTTCAGCCCTGGAAGTAGTAGAGACCCATAGGCTTTTCTAACAGGATTTCACATTGCAGATTATCTTTAATCCAATTCATCTCTGACTGATACAGTTTTTAGAAGCCTGTGGCCCATCTGTAGAGTTTGCTAGATGGAAACTTCTGTCAGCTGTGCTGAAACCGCTTTCTCTGCTGGGCTGTAATAACAAGGAAAATCCTGTAATGATCTTCCTCAACCATTGAAGGGCTTTGTTGTGGTCACGAACAAATCGGAATTTAGGGCAAAAGCACTAGATTGTATACAAGGAATAGATTTTACTTGACCTCGTGAAGTCTTGCAAATTAAATTGGGCTCTTCTCAGTTCTTCTAGAAATGAATACCAGAAAAATACATTTCTTATTTTTAAAGTACTGCTTAGCTTTAGGATTGCACTAAAGACCTGGAAACTCCAAGGCAAAATGTTCTGTCACAACACAAAAAAAAATGAGATCTTTCTAATCCCTCACTCAGGACAGAGGAGTTGGCCACAAACTGCTGTGTTGTCCTAGTATCTCTAGGAAGGGGAGCAGTGCCAGAGTCCAGCGTTGAGAGAAGCTGGAGGATGCTGTTCTGATTCAGGCCACTGCAGGATGTAAAATGCAACAAATGCTTTTGCTTTCTCACTCGCTTGCTCGTTCTTTCTTTCACTCTCTTTTTTTTTCCTTCTTCCCCCGCCCCCCCCCCCCCCCCGCCCCTTCCTTTTGAGGTAACAGCCAGCTTCCTCAGAAAGAAACCTGACCCACAAAGTAAAAATACTCTGGCTGGAAGTTTCCAGTCATGTTGCAGTCAAAGCAAGGGGACTAGCCTGGGCTGATGGACGAAGTAAGATGCTTCTGGGCAGAACCAAGCGATCTGTGCTTTAGTGCAGTGGTCACAGCAGCTCTACTTTTAGTCCTAACACATTGGCTGGGTTCAGGGGCAGAGTTTCTTTGGGGTTTGCTTCCTGGTGTTTCCAGACTTCAGTATGGGATTCCTCCTACCTACAGTGGGCCTGTGAGCAAAACCACAGTGGTTGTAGGAGTGCCGGGGGAAGGGAAATTTAAGCAGTGCCAGTAAATGACACATTCCTCTCTCCTTTAAACCCCACCTCCTGTTTTCCAGCAGGCTATTCAGGGAGGAGGCAGGGAAGGCAGAAGCATCTATCCTGAGATTCTACAGTGTCTTTCAGATCCTCTGAATTTCAGAATTTTCCTTATGTTTTTTACCTTGTTGCCATTTAACATTGCCTGTTCCCTCCCTAGTCACAATCGCAGTGAAAACATCCATGCTTTCAAATGCTGCTTCTTCTTTTATAGCCATGTTTTCGTGCCATCCTTATCACCACAAAGTTTTAGACTTCTGGTAGTAGACGTGACTTGTGTATATGACACTGTTCATTCTCTTCATCTTATGGGGATAAATGAACTGAAAGCAGTGGACTGCTTGTTTTGATAGGGTTTTATCATACAAATGATATGTGGTTTGTGTGTGCAGGAGGGTGTATACATATATGTGCTGATCTAAGTCTGTTTTAGAAGAGGGCCCCAGTTCATACCAACCCAAAGCTGCTGACCTACAAGATATGGTGTGTAATCTATGGATTTCCTCAGGGTTCAGAAGGGATAAGGAGTAGCTGGTCCTATGAAGCTTTTTCCTTGCGATAAAGGTTGAACTCATGCTGCTGGATTTTGTATTACTGCTGCTGTTTGTCTAAAAGTGAAGCCCACAAACCTTAGACAAGCTCTAATACTGTGCATGGTGCTGTACAAACCCATCCCAAGAAGAGATTACTGTGCCCAATGAACTGGAAAAATGATAGCGACACCTATCTTTTTATTAGTTTATTGTATTTTGACCTCAGAGATTTTCCTGCCAGCCATGATCATATTTCTACTTAAATCTTAGTTTTCATTAGAATGAAATAAGATAGCAATGGGTAAAAAGACCTAACATTTTTAAAGGAAAATGTGATTTGAAAAAGTGTTCTAGAAAAAAAAATACTGGAAAATCTTTACAGTCACAAGGTAAGGAGAGAATAATGGCATAAATTAACTCAGTAGTTTATTATAGAACTGTGCTAGCAATGTAGGAATTCATTTTCTAACAATCACACTTAGACAGCAAGAAAGACTTGGTATCATTATTCATCCTGCTCCTTACAACCCCAGGGACTATGGGAGCCTTCCAGAGGGTAAAAGTTTTCCCTGTAGAGAGAAACACAGACAAGATAGGCAATTACATTTATGCAGGAGGAGCAGAAGCTCAGAGACATTAAAGGTGAGGCATCTGAAAGTGTTCAAACAATGCCCCCTTTGAAACATTCTTTGACACCATCAGAGTTAGGACAAGTAACATACCCTTTGAAGATATCACTTAAAAAGCTCTCCAAAATCTGTCAGTAATTTGAACCTCTTCTGCCCTATCTCAGACCACAGAATCCTCTCGTTCCCTCTCTGGCAGCGTCAGCAACATGTGAGCTACTTTCTCCCATTAAAGTGGCCGTGACCCACAGCACATGGTCAATGTGCGGTTACTGCACTGTAGCAAGCTGAGTAAGTGCTTTTTCAGAGCAAAGTTTAGGATTCTCCGCACAGGCCAGGAGATGTCTCATCCCTTTGACAGCATTGGGGTGTGGGAGAGTCCAGGGTGGCAGCTGGAGGATGGTGGGGCTGGGCCCTGCTGACACAGAGGCCACCGGCTGGCAGTTGTTCAGAACCAACTTTGTTGGCTTTTGTGTAATTATCCCTTCGTTCCAGGGATATCTCTGAGCTGGAATGGCATGAGAAGCCTTCTTCCCTCTGCTGTCTGCCTCCCCCAGCCCATCTGAGGAGGATGCTGCATTCCTTGGTTGCTAAAGTGGTGTGGGTATGTGTGTGTGTGTGTTACTGTGCTAACAGATACATCAGGAAAGGAACCTCCTGTTAAGTTAAAATGCAACCGAGAGAGGTTTCTTGCAAGATCGCATATGTTTTCCTTAAGATAAGACTTTAAGGGATAGACTTTTAGGGATAATATCATTCCCTGAAAAAAGATTTTTCAGCTCCCATGACACCTGAAGCAAACAAATGTCTTGTGGCCCTGCATAGATGCAACATTAAAAGCAATTTGATACTTTCTTCAAGGCTAAAAGGAAAGAGCCTTCTCACATCCTGTACCAAGGGACTTGTGATGAGAGAGTTTTGTTCTTCCAGCCCTGAGATTCACTCTATTCTCTTCCAAGTTTGTTGATGTGAAGGGAGTTGCATCACTGAGAACATGAAGAGAATGAAGCTTTCTGTTGTGACGATTCCTGGAGGAATGGGAGATGAAAAATGTACCCTGAAAGAATTGAAAATCTCCTTTAGACACAGAGAAATCACTTCCATGTCAGCCTTCTGCTCCTGTTCCCCTCATTGAATGATATTAGTTCCCCACATCCATTTATCTTATGTCTTCATCTCATCCTCTCAGCAACTCCATGCTTCCAAGCTTGACTTGTTGCTCCTCTGTGGGAGGAGCGCTTCAGCCGTAGGTTCTTCTCCAGCCTCAGCTCATATCCCCACTACATACAAAGATTCGGTCTCATGCCAATTCATCTATTTCTTTCTATATATGATGTGCCTGAAAATGGCCTTCAGCTCCTAAATCATTGCTTGTATCCTCTGCTCCCTGGGCTGATCTTGTTACTATCGCCACAAAGAACTTCCCTTCTGCCTTCCTGAGCTTTCCAATACCTGATGTCTCTGTGATCCTTTCTATTGGTTACCCAGACTCAAAGGACCATTGCATGATTGGTACTCTCAGACAACCCCCATGGATCTTCTTGCATTGCAGAGTCTGTTCAAAGCACCATTCCTGTGAGAAGCAATACCTCTGAAAGGGGGACTTGCTATATATTTAATTAAATAATGGAAATCCTTGCCACATGAAACAATGGATGTGAAAAGTTCATATAAGGGTCAAAAACTTAGGCAAATTTATGGAAGAAGAGACCATCAAGTCCTTTTAAAACCAAATACACTACCACTAGCTCCTGAATTGCCTGAATTTATGATTTCTGAAATTTGGAGAAATGTTTTAGAGAAGTAGGGCTATCTTTGTGTTGCTCCTAGGCTACCGTGTAGCTCTTGGCAGCTGGGTGCCCAGGGAGAAAGCATATGCTGGTAGATTTAGGCTTAGGCCTGGCTGGATCCAGCTATTATTATATCCACCTGGAGTTTCCTTTGCATAACCCTGCCCAAATCCATCTCTTGCTCTCTTTACCTTGCTTTCTGCCTCCTGCACCAGTCAGTTCTGCAAGAACCTTCTTCCCTACAGCCTCCTTCCACCTTTCTGCTTTCCTCCTCCCTCAGAGATCTCTCCCCCACACAGTGCTTAATAGCTGGGGGAGAAAACAATTACTTATCATGTAAATCTGCAAAACCTCTTAGGGTTCAAGACAATTTACATAACAGAGGCCGTGCACCTTAAAGCAATACCAGTCCCTGTGGGGGGAGCTCACGGAGGAAGTTACTCATTTTGTGGTTCAGTCAGTTTGCCCAATGATTTCACGTTTCAATCCACAGTTTGCTAACCTCTCCTTTGGAAATGCTGATGAAAATCTCGTGGAGTTCAGTTTAAGGTTTCTCGGTTGCAGTCCCCGCAGGTGACTTTTACTTTTTAGTCTGTTTGGCTACTCCTTTTCCTCGGGGGCTGTATTCCTCCCTCCCCACCACCCAGTTGTGCAACTGGCTGCAGTGATTTACAGTCTCCCTTTGCCTTGACTCACTCAGTGGCTGCATTCGGGGCTGAGGAGCAGGTCACTCCTCGTTGTTTGCCAGGGAAGCCTACCCTTTCCAGCACTTGCAATGCTGCCGAGGGAGGGCTGATAAAATCACTGCATTGTTCTTCCCTAAGGAGCGTGTTTTGGGGAGGAGCTCTTGAAGGTATCTTTTCCTGGTGGGCAAAGCAATTTAAATAAAAGAGCCATGGAAGCTTCTGCCTAAAACTTACATTCAAGCTTGCTTTCCCCCTTGCTTTATTTTGAAGGCAATTAAACATCTCCTTTTGGTTACTTGCTGTTCATGATGCTGGGGGTACAAGAAAGAGAGGAGTCAACCAGTTAAATATACACTTGAGTTTTTTTATTCCCTTTTATTTTCTTTCTGCTCTCCTTTTTTGCTAAAGTTGGGACAGGAGCTTTCTGGAACTGGATTTCTCCTCTTTTATGTCAGTGTACAAACTGGACCTTTAAAGTTTTCTCAGAGGAGCTAATACCTGTTGATGTATATTCAATCCTACAAACTTTTAAAAGTTCACCAGTTCTTAGTTCATATCCCTTCAGATGATTTTAAAAAAATAATCAAACTAATACTGATTTCGGTAACTAGATTTAGGTCATCTTTCACCTGAAAAGTCTGCAGCCAGAATTCAGGATGCAAGTATCTGTGAATAGTGTGCATGTTAGATCTATCAGCCAGTCTACCAGAAATTCAGCTACTGTAATGATGCTAAACATGTAAGAGGTGTAATATGGAATTAGGTGATCATTTTGACAGTAGCCAGTTCATAGCAAAGATCTGGAACACCTTGCTGGAGGAAGTTATGTTTGCTCCACACCTACAGCAGTTCAAAGAATGGCTGGACTAGTCTATTGGGAAAAGTCTGTCAAGGGCTATTAAATACAAAGCAACCAAGTCTGGCTCAGGAAGCCCTTGGAGTCTGGGGGTTTTCAGAAGAAGCGTTGCTGTATATTTTCTCTGTTCCTTTTCTTTTCCCAAGACATCCATTGTTCCCATTTGTCTTCCCCTTAGAAATGTCATCAGCCCAGCCCTAAAAAAAACCCTAAGAACAATACTTGACAAAAGGGGTTTAAAGAAAAAGAAACTGAGGAGAAAGCAAACAATTATAGAGATAATAAATGAAAGAATAGGGCAAGATATTAATTTTTAAAAAAGAATAAGAACAGGCGTGCAGATGGGGACACTGAAGGGGACATTCCTTATGCAGCACCAGCTGCTCCCTGAAGTTGTCCAAGGAGCCACAGCAGCAAGTTAGGGCTGGACATGTGTTGGACTTGGCAGAGAACACTGGTCTGCAAAGCAGCTCTTCTCATGTCCACTCTGCTGAGCTCATTTTCCTGAATATTTCATGAGACTCCAAACTTTAAATCCATTTATTGGAGGGGAAATGTGACAGAAGGACATTGTGATTGAATGACCTATTTCAACCTGATGACTCATAGGTTGGTTGTTTTGTGTTTGGTTTTTTTTTTTTTCCTTCTGCTTTTCCTAGAAGACCAGCTTTGTGGAAAACATCTTTTCATGTGACAGCAGTTCAAATGTAATTTAATTTTAGTTTTGTTGACTGACCTCATCCCATGCTTGTCCAGCACTAGTTCCTGATTTGAAGTCCCGTTTTCCTCAACACTTTCATATGTGATATGCACTGCAGACATCTATCTCTTAGACTAGAGCAGTAACCTCACTACTGGCAGGAAAAGCCTATAGGCTTCCAGGGGGCCATTTTCACAAGAGATGTTTGCCTAAAGCTTATTATCTGCTTAATGTCTTTTTTGTCCATTTGTCTGTCTCCTGTGTTTGAAAACATAGCCCTGAATGTAGGTCTTTATGTGGTCCTTTTGATGTGTGCTGGTGACCTGTGAGCCTCACCTCTTGCAAATGAAGGGGTCTCTGCACCTGCGTGCCTGGCAGACCTGTTCCATAGGTGAGGCAAGTCAAAGGGAAAGCACTAGACCTTGCAAATCCAGCTGCTTTATCCAGGCAGAGCTTCAGTGGTGCAACTTTGCAGGAAGTAGGGAGATGACTTGGCTGATGACACCTACAACTCTACTGCAAACATGGGAGAAGGACATAGCATTGTTTCTTACACTCAGTTGAGCAGCTGCTGGAGAGGAGCTGTGTGTATGAGAGCACAGGGGAATGCAGTTGGGTTGCACTGGTTTGAAGGCAATGGCCATGGTTCTGGTGGACTGGGTGGGGAAAAAAAAAAAAGGTGTGCTAATGATGGGTAAATCAGAAAAGTGAGCCTGCCTGCTTTCACTTTCAACCCATGCTTAAGGGTTTGTGGCTGTGCATAAAGGTGAACACTCCTGATTGAGGCCAAAGCAGAAAGAGTGGAAACAGGGAAGACAGTGAAAGAAGGATGAGATGTCTCTTTTTAAAGATGTGACAGTGCAGTTGTTCCTAACATGGGGTCCCTGAAGGGAGTTAAGTTGGGACAAGTCCCTGTAGCCACAAATAAAAGTTCTGAATGTCTGTGAAGTGTCCCTGGAGGAGCAGAGAGCATGCTACAGGAGGAGGTAATGTCCACATCCTTGTACTTCTTACTTCCTATTTGGGCACCTAAGCTTAGGTCATAAGAAGAGGATGTAGTTCCAGTTCACTATTGCTTTAGAAGTAGGATTCCTATGCTGTTTCCCAATGTCCTCAGCCAACCCTCTAAGCAAAAAAAGGTTGAGCTATTTGAGGGGACAGGTAGGGACAGTCTAAATGGAAAAGAAGTTGAGGAAGCCAAATGAGAAATAGAGAACTTTGGAAATTCAGCCAACATTCAGAGAAATCCCTGCCAGAAGGTTTGGTATTGGCTCTGTTGGAAAGCTCTGAATATCCTGAAGTTGAAGAGTCTGAAAAAGTCATCCAGAGTATCTTGGTGCAGAGCAAGGTGGCAAAATGAAAGATGCATCACTCTGTGATTACCTCATCAAAGAGCTTTCAAATGACCGTGGCCTTAGTTGCACTTCGAGACTGAAAGGAGAGATTAGGAGCTCTGTATATTTGGAGTCTGTGCAACAGAGAGAGTATCTGCTGTGTAGATCTACTATCTGGAGACCGAACTTTTATACGAGGGCTGAAGAAAGATCAGCCCAATGCCAGGAGAGACTCCCCCACCAGCCGGAGCAGAATCAAACACTCCCCTGGGAGAAGCTCTGTTTTGCAATAGGGATCTCTGAGAAGGTCTGGAAAGATTGAATCCTGGGGAGTTTTGCTCATCAGCCTTAGAAAAAATACTGTTGTTGGAAGGCTCCGCATTTAATTGCTGGGGAAACTTGATCAGAGCAGAAAGGAGATTCCCAGCCTCTGGCTAAGCTGTTGGCTTTTCTCAGTGGTTTCTATCAACCATGTGCTTCTCAGAAAGTTCCTTTCAGGTGCATCTTTCCTGAAAGATTAAATGCCTCTGTGCAGATTACAGTGCTGGGGATTAATTGCCCCCTGAGGCTGAACAACTGATCTCTTAGGCCATGTGCACAGGATGCAAACCACGTATAAAGCAGGAAGCAGAGAGGGTTTGCCACACAAAACAGTTGGGAAACATATTATTTAAGGATAATCTAATCTCTTGCTTAAGGAAGAGAAATGGGGGAGGACTACAGAGCAAAGTCTGTCCTAGCAGTAAGAAATATTTGGTCCTAGACAGACACCCAAATTATAGTTGCTGCAGGAATCTGGGGCTTAATCCAACTCCACTAAATTTGATGAAAAACTTGTGAAGGTTGCATCTTCCATGCTGCAAGAAGTGAAAAGACATTTGAAAGATGGGAACAAGGGGGAGTAAAGGTTGCTGAAAAAAAGAGAGAAGCCTGAACTTGGAAATACACAGAAGCATGCAGTTTTCAACCAGGGGGAGACTTGGAGGGTCTGGAATTGAGGATACTAGTTTGGACGGTTACCAAGAGAGAGGAACTACCTCAATATTTCGATTATAGTCTTGCCGAGTCTGGCGTTCCTGCCCTTCCTTTCCCAAATTTATTTAGGTTTACTGAGAGCAACTTCCTAGATGCTGTCTAACTAGCTACATCCATGTTTGTGTAACAGTAAGTTCTTATTCTCTGTGTAATATTTCAGTCTTAGTAGGTACTTCATATGCCCTGTGCATCAGGCTGTGGCTGGTGTGGGACTGTCTGAGCTCCTGTTTACCCTGTCAGATGTGGAAATGAGCTTGGAAAAGGTTCTGCCTGGAGGACAGAGGTCCATGGGCTGCAAGATGGGAGCAGATGTGTTAGATGGTATCTAGAGTTCACTCGCAGATTAAATAAACCATTTTGATAATATAGCAGGACTTGTGGTTATGGCAGACAGGACACTTCTCACATGAGAGTGAGTCACATAGTGGGTTTGTTTTCTTCCTGTCCATTTACCTCTCATTTATAGCTGGTGGTGGGTAAATAGTGTAATGGGTTTCTCAGAGTGTGATCTTTACAAAGGCCACTGAGACACTTCCTCTGGAGAGCGCTAATTTGAGGCAACTGGGGCTAGAGGGGGAGGATGTCCTGTTTGTACACTTTTGGTAGAAAATGCAGATTCAATGACACCAATCTATAAATTAATTTCATTTTCTGTTGTAGAAGGGAAAAAAGAAGTCAGAACAGTTCTTTTGATAGTTTCCAAATTAAAGGCGTGGACTTTCTGTGCCACAGATTACTTTTTGTATCTTGTTTGAATTCTTGAAATGGAAAAGAAAATATTTTGGTGATTTTTTTCCTATTTCATCAGATACTTGAGAAAAAAATTTTGGATCAAGCCAACATGTTATTTTAATATTTAATTTGGAAGTGGCAGGAAATTGAAATACCTATTATTCCAGCAGTTCAGATGAGAATTCAAATTTTATATTTCCATGGAGTTCTCACTTCTCATCCCGGGAGTCCTCAGCCCTCTGCGTACCTATTGGGGAGAACAGAATAAGCACCCGGTCAGTGCACTGAAAAATGAGTGTCTGGTGCCCTCTATGGGTCCACACAAAACGGTGGGCCTGAGTCTGACCCCCGTAATTTCAGGTTTTGTGCCTCAAAAACAGATTTAGGAGATTGTGAAATGAGCAGTTTACCCTTCTGACCAAGACAATGTTGAGGAATAACTTGCAAGTTCTTTTTGAAACAAAATTTGAACTTAAGCTCTAAAAATGTGTCTTTTGCTCCAGAAAGCAGGAACATGATTTTTTTTTTGGAAAGACAACAGCTGAAATTAAAAAAAAAAACAAAAAAAAGTTTATTGGCTCTCAATCAGGTCTAATATGGCATGAATGAAATGACAGGTGACTCCCAGGGAAACAAGGCAGCAGGGTCTTGCTCCAGGTCATTTCCCTTAAACCAGATCTGTACTGCAGTTGAAGGTACAAACTGTCTACTATAACTGGCTTAATTTATTCAAATAGGGTAGTACTATTCACAAAGCTGACTTTTTGAACAGCCTAAGCTCACAGGCAGCCTTTCTTATTTATCAGCTGGAGTCAATAAGCTGGCTGCAGCATCACCAGACCCCAAGAGATGCTTCAACCTGTCAGCGTAGGAACAGCCCTCACTTTCAGTAAAATGCTCAAGGTGGAGGGAGCTGAGAGGTACCGTCTGCTGAGGTTTTTTGCAAACCAATTTACAAAGGTGCCAGAAATAACACAGAGCGCTGGCTGGGATGAGAGCAATTTTTGGTACTGAGACTTCCTGTGCAGGGCTGATAAAATAAACTCTACTTACCTTTCCCTGCTTCCCTACACTGATGTGGCTTGTTACAAAGTTCATCTCTCCCACCCCTTCTTTCTCATTTATTTCCTCCAGTGAATATGAAGCTGAGATGGGAAACGGGATTGACAGACTTGAAAACTGAAGGTCTCTATGTTCAGACCTGGCAAAGTCCAAATTATAGGCAAGTGTAAAATCTTCTCTCTTCACCGTTTGAGTTGTGCTCAGAGAAGTCTTTCCAAAGGGATCTAAGACCTGTGCATCTCACTGGTACCCAGCTTCTCTCAGGGTATGTGGGGCAATCAGGGTCTGCCCAAATGTGGGTTTTGACATGACAAGGAACAGGGTGCCAAGGGCTGACTGTGGCCCCGAGCTCTGGCAGGAGAAGGGATGAGATAGCGATGGTGTTGGGACCAGTATCTGTGGCAGACAGATGGTTCCCATGGTGGCTGTTGCTTCCTGAGTGAGTTGTAGCAAACCTGACTGCTGCACCCTGCCCCTCAGAGCAGAGTGACCCAAATCCTCAAACTCTCGATGGCATCTAAGCTCTGTCAGCATGTGGCAACCCTGTTGAATTTCTGTGGCCACAGCCCATCTCCATGTTGCCAGCAGCAGCTTTCCATCATCCTGTGCTTTGCCAGCACCAGTCCTGAATGGAAGAGATTGTATATTCAACTAGAATTGAATTTTTTTCTTTGACAGAAAGCAAGAGAGGTGCATATAGAGTCAAACTCACAGGGCCTGATTGATTTGAAAAGAGAGGGAAGGAAAAAAAGTCTTAGGTGAGGTTTGCCTTGTAAAGTATGTGTTTCCCTGCTGGTAAGGTATGTATATGAGTTTCCCTCCATTTCAAAGCCAGCTCTGTTCATCTCTTAAGCTCCTGTGTTGCCAGGATGGGCACTTTATGGGGGAGCAATCCATTCTACGTCTGGGAGCAAGGAAGAGTGAGGTTGCAATTTGCAGCTGACCAGAGACGTTTCTCTGCTGCAGGTTATTGGGTCAGATGGTGTGGCTCATTGCTAGGTTTCTTCAGCAATGTGGAGACCTTAATGCCAGAAATGGTTTGCAAATGATTGAATGAGATCCCTTGCCTGTCACTGACTGATGGATCGATCCTACCTTGTGCTGACCTGAATCATATGAGAATTTACCACTTCCCCCGGTAGTTTGTCCTAAAATTAATCATCCTCTCTGTTCAAAATGTGTCTTTTATTTCTCAGTTTCTGGCTCTGCCTTTCAGGCACAGACTTTAACTATGCCTTTCTCTGCTGGCTGAAAGAGTCCATTCACCTGTGGTGTTTTCACTGCTTTAAGATATTTTTATTTCTTCTGATCAACTTGTCTGTATCGATTTTGATAACCAAGGTCTAAATTAATTGTTAAGAAGTGTTTTGTCTACCCTGGTATTGTATTTTCTCCCCACAAAAACCCCACTCCAAACTTTGTTATGTATTTTAATTATTCACACAAGAACTGTCTTGGTATTGTACAAGACTACACAGGAAGAGAGAACCACCTGCCTACATGGCTGGCTATTCCTCTGTTGATCAAGTCAAGTAAAACCCATGTATTTACTTTCTTTCCATTTTGTCAGAATATCTTCTCTAGAGCATTCTGCAGATCCCAAATAATGAAATTTGCCTACATCATGCCTTTATAGATACGTTGTTATGCCAGTTTATATGTGGAATGTTGTATTATGCACAGTCAAATACATACACAGATTTTGCATATTACATTTACCAACCATCAATCCATCTGATATCAGGTTTGCATATCAAACTCTGTTTTCCCTAAAACTTTCTTGACTGGCATTAGTTTTATTTTCTACTTTCCATTATTCCTTTGCCTTTCAGCTGAATCATCTATCAACTTTTCTTTTTTTCCCCTGTGCTGGTTTCAGGCTCCCTGGATTAAAATTGGAAAGGTAAAAATTATTTTTCTTTCTGAAGCTCACCCTGCATTTGCCATATGTCAGCTCTCTTTAATTTCTCATGTTTCTATGACATGCTAATCATCTACTGACATTTGGGTAAGTCTTCAGGAGTTCTCACATGCACATAGACCACACTGTCTAAGGTGAAACATCCTTTTCCATATTTCTATCCTCTTTTATAAGTACTCAAAATCAAGAGCTAAACTACTTGCTGAAAAATTTTTATTATCTCAGTTGTCTCTTATCAGCAATTTTACATCCTCCAGTTAGGAAACAGAAAATTTTAGTTGTTAGAATTTCTGCTATTAGATTCTTGCTTAAGCACTTGTCTTTGGCTTTCACTTTTCCAGCAGTAATTTTCCTGATATCTATTGCCTCCTTTATCAGTTAGCTGCAGTTCATAGCTTCTAACCAATATTTAATGCTATCTGTTGCTTTTTTAAACAAATGGTTTCATGTAGCTTTTTCTATTACTGTTGTCTTTTTGCCTCAGTTTGGCTTTTAGCCAAAGCCGCCCTTGTTCCTTGATTGGGAAATTAGTGGCTTATTAAAATACAAATAAATAAAGAGGAGGAGGTGGTTAATGATGCAAAACTTGGCTGAAATAGTGATCCCCTTTAAAAATAAATCCTATTCCAAGAAAAATATGCGAAGCCAGGTCAGAAAGACTCAGCCTCAATAACTGTGTTAGGGGAACATGTGAACATACAGCGATAAGAAGTTATTATGCATCCTAGGATATTTAGGGAATAGCTTAATAATCTTAAGACTTTGATGGGAAGTAGTGAAAGAGCAGAGGGAAGCAGCACAGTCCATCCTCAAGTTCAGACAAAAATTTGAAAATGTTGCTGTTGCCTTTCTAGTGATCTGTTCTGGGGCTGCCATACCTGAAGTGTATCTTCTTGTCAGATTGGATTTTTACATTTATTTTAACCATGAAAACCAGCAATATAGGTTTATAAAAAGTTAATCTTACCTGCCAAACCTGGTTTGTTGTTTGTTTTTTTTTTAACAGATTACTCGGATTTTAGGGAAACATAATCACAGTGTCTTGCAACTAAACCTGCTTAGGTAATCAATGTGAAGTTGTCTTGGAAAGAGGTTCTGTTGGTGGTTTGAAAATGTTCTCTAAGAGAGTAATGAAAACAGGCAGCTTTAAGATGCAGGGAGGGGTTTATTTTTGGTGGATCACCAAAGAGATCAGCATAGATATAGGTTCCTGACTTGCAGAGCTGATTTTAAATGAAGCAAAGCAAATTTTCAAGAGCATTATATGTTCTACGTCATGAAATCTGCTGTAGTCTTTATCTGGGAGATGGGATGCCTGATAAAGACACAGATGGGTTACTAAAAACAAAGATAACACAAGAGGGAGAGTAGTGAGCAAGCAAGAAGGCTGTGGAGAAAATAGAGAAAATAAATCTGAAAACAATCTATTTAGTAGAAAAAGGAAGCTTATGCAGCAGTAAAACTGGTGGAAGCATAGCAGTGTTTCTGGAGAGATCATTCTGGCACATAAAATGATTCAATGGAAAGCAAAAAAACTTCTACAACTAAAGCTTTGAGGCTGCATATGCAAAAGGCATCATCTTATAGAGCAAGGAAGTAATAGCTTCTCTGTTGTGGCTATACCTGGCACGTGGGACCAAACACTGAATTCCTAATGCTGACAAATTGGAGACAGTTCAGAGAAGAGTAAGAAAAAAAAAAGATTAAAAGAGCTAACTTTGTTGTTTTACATGACTAATAGCCCGTGCTGAGTCCAGCAGAGTCACTGTGTGTTCACATCAGAGTGAGACCAGAGCCTGGGGCTCTCCTCTCTGTATGAGTCTTCTTTAGCTCCACGCGCAGAGGACATTTGTAGGCCCATTTGGCTGTTCCTGTCTGTCCTGGTCCAATGTTTCTGTAAGTGAAAATTCAGTGCATTTCCCTTTGTCAGCAGTGCTATAGAAACCTCCACGAAATCAGCTACACGTGGGAAAATAGCCACTCCCCACACACAGATAAAGAGCGCATCCCCATCCACTTCAGGACATGTGAAAGTCATCACTGAACGTTAATCAGCTTGCAAGGGAACGTATATAGTTGCTTTCACCCTTCTCGTCACATTTGCATGTTGGACCTGCTCTGTAGGAGCTGATGAATTGCATACAAATTTTGGGACTTGCTAGAACTGGTAGGATACAATTCCTGATTGCCAAGCAGACAGCACAGTTAGGAAATCAAATTGAAAGCAGCAACATTCTACCAGAGCCACATGAGTTTGCAACTACTGAAGAAGTACCCTCTGTACAACTTTTACTACATGAGTCACGGCAGTGAAATAACCCATTTGAGGAGCAAAATGGAACTTGAAGCGCAAAAGGACAATATATCCTGCAGGAGCACAATGTGCTTGACAATATGTCACAGCATTTCAGAAAAATGGACAGCAAAGGCTATTCCACAGAAAAGCTTCCTGATAACATGATGTATTCAGGGAATGGCCATTTTTCCATTCAGGGAATGGAAATTAGGGGGTCAGGAGTAAAAGCCATCATTAAAATTGTGTGATAAGGATCCTGAGTTAGCAGAATGGGTTAGTGGTCTGTCCCATCTGCTTCTATAAGCCATGCCTTGGCAGATGAGAGTGCTGTCTCCACCACCACTGAATCTGCAGGTCCGTCAAGAGGATGGCAGTTTGTACTTACCGACTCTCTGGGGAGCAAGGACCTGAAAGTATTGAGTGGCCTTGAGTCTGTAAAGATCCCTCTGTATAGCCTTCCAACCCTCAAACAGATCAACACTCCTACCTAGTTTGGTGTAATCTGCAAACTTACTGAGGATGCACTCAATCCCCTTATCTCCCCATCAATAAAGATATTAAACAAGACTGGCCCCGAAATTGAGCCCTGAGGGACACCACTGGTGACTGTCCGCCAACGGGATTTCACCCCATTATTCACAACTCACTGGGCACAGATTTCTGACTCTTACACCTGCTTTCCTGACTTTCTTATGCCTGCTTTCCTGTGTCACTGTTTGTACTGAACTGTATCATTGCTCTTCTTGGCCTGGAACAACTCAGGGTGTCTTCTATCCCAGCCAGTGTTGCCAGCATTGTTCCCTGTGGCTAATGGTCTGCTTAAAGCAGGGGTTGATAGCGTTTCTTCAGAGTCTTTCAACTGTTTAGTCTGTCAGAGTGGGCCATCAGAGATGGCTTTGAACTTGCTGCTGACACGTGCCCCAGATTTCCTGAAGAGCAGAGGAGGACTAGCAATACTCTGAGATCACAGTTGTGGAGATCTCATCGTGGCCCTTCTATACCAGCCAAGACTTGGAGGCATTGCATGAAGAATTGACTAGAACGCTTGCCATGACAGCTATAAATTGTCCTGTCTTTTCAGGCACACAAAAGAGTAATGACAACTGTGTTGTAGACACTTGCTTTTGTGCAAAGTCGGATGTCGCCTTCATTCCAGACACACTGCATTAATCTCCCCAGGGCTCCCCTGGCTCGTGCTCGGCTCTGATGCCTTTCCAAGATAGTACATTGCCAGGGTAGCAGAATTTCTTTACCAATGTCAGTATAGCATTGTCAACTGCCTTTATATGCTTGCCACCAAGGCTTTCTTTCTTTTCTTTTCTTTTCTTTTCTTTTCTTTTCTTTTCTTTTCTTTTCTTTTCTTTTCTTTTCTTTTCTTTT
>JAOTQQ010000004.1:25500997-25568597 GCA_026546715.1 Gallinago undulata
TTTCTTTTCTTTTCTTTTCTTTTCTTTTCTTTTCTTTTCTTTTCTTTTCTTTTCTTTTCTTTTCTTTTCTTTTCTCTAGTGTTGGTATTTGGCCTACCAAAGCAACTGGTAATGATTGGAATACTTCTGGGTGTATGTACAACCGACAAATGATTGTCAGAAAATGGCAGATTGCAGGCCAAGCAGCTCTGTGATTTTTTGCCATGGAGAGCCCCATGAGAATGGCCATAACAGATCAGATCACAGTTCCATCAAACTCAGGAACATGTGTCCAGCTGTGGCCGAGAGTAGGGAATTAGCAAAGGGTATGACAAAAGGGTAATTGTATACTATATCTCTTCCTAATCCATTCCTGACCTCTAACTGTTACCAGTTTGAACTTGCTAAGGCAGGCACAGCCTGGTGACAGCCTCACTGGATTTTGCTTCCATGAACTTGTTCACTCTCCCTTTGAGTCTGTGTAAATTCCTAGCATCCACAGTTCCTTGCAGCAGAGTTTGGCGGCTCATCTATCCAATGTACGCAGACACACCTTTTTTTGTCATTTTTGTCTTTGCTGCTAATGACATTTACGGTCTTTTAGCATTGGTAGTTTTGTACTCTGCTGGGTAGCAAGTCAGAGTGATGCACCAATGACGTGCCCCTGCAGAAATCTGCTCTGGGGTATCAGTGTTTACCTCCCAACTCACCCACCTGGTAGACTTCATATTTGCTAGTTGAAATTTCCTGGCTATCATAGCAAGAAACTTGTGTAGCACTGTACTGGTGACCGCAGTCACAAGGTAGAAGGTATCTGATTCTCATCTGAGACAGTGGTCAGATATTCACATTGCCTTCTTGTCTGATGGTCTCTGCAAAGTGCATACCATCATTCTGCAAGGGAATAAAGCTGAAGTGATCCTCAGGGTTGTGCTGAAACACCAAAAGACAACTGCACTGGGCATTGCCTTTTTTTTTTTTTCCTCTGTGTGTGTAATCTTGAGAACACTTTGTAACACTTTTCCCTTTGAAATAAACAAGGGCAAATGAATGGGAATTGTGCATAACGTGTCAAATATTTCCTCGGTTGAAGCATTCATGGCAAGAGGTGGGAGTTGTAAGTACTATGCTGTTTTCAGGAGATAATTTTCACTAGCAGATCGCTGATTCAGTTTCCTGACTTACCTTTAAGTAAACTAGAGAGTACCAGATCTTTACCTTAGCTACATGGACACTGGTGGATCTCTGCCAAGCTATAACAGCTGGGAATCCAGGCCAACTCTTTTTATCTTTAGGTATCACTTACTTATGTCCTTGAATGAATAGGTCAATAGAAACAGACCCTTTTCAAGAAGAAATCCTGAACTTTTGTTTCATAGCCTGTAGACAGATCGGTCCTCTCAGTGAGCCTTTACAAATTGCTCGAAGAAGTACAGTACAACACAAGCAACGAATGCAGCAGGAGAACTGACATTTATCTCCAAATTCTATCAAATGATGATGAAGATATCTCTGTTGGGGGTCATGGAAACACAGCTTGTTCTGGTCTAGCTAAAAATGTCTACTGATAATCTAGTTGTGGACTGTGGAGCTTAGTCCAAGGTACATTAACTATCTTACTGACTTTCACGATCAAAGTGTAGCTTTTACTCTGTGTGTGTGAGATGTCTCTTGATATTTTTTCTGGAAAGAAATAGTTCATTTAATGAATGCCATAATTTCTTCATAGGCAGAATCCTCATGGTTTGCTCAGATGTCATCTTCAGTCCTGAAGATTTTATTTGTTCACTTAGCTGGATTACTCCTAGCAGTGCAATATTTGAAATTTAAGCTGTGCTGTGATAAGCATATGATGTCACTTCTCTTCCCTGATTAAAGGAGTGTAATTTCCAAGATCTGAAGATTTGATTTCTGGAGTTCATAATACATTTAAAATTCACTTTTAGGGTCAAAGTCTTAGCTAGTATAAATGGATGAGGCTGTGCTATCTTAAATGTATAATAGACAGATAGGATATACCAGATAAATACAGCAATGTCAACTAAAATAAAGATATAGTTCTTTGAGTTTCAGGCCTCCTTTTAATCCACAACACTAGTCCAACATTTTGGTGGGATTTTTTTCAAAACCATATGGGTCTCATTTTCTTCTCACATATTCTGCTTATGTACAGATGCAATACCACTGAGTTCAATGGACTTATGTTTTGATTTAAACAGGTGCCAGGGCTCAGCCTAGCAAAGCACTTGAGCACGTGCTTAACTTGAAAGCAGGAATGTGCTAATACAACTTCTGATTCTGACCTTGAAAATGTTCACTATCTGCTTGAATGCATAAATGAGAATCAGGAAAATAATTGCTCTGTTTAAGCCACTCAAGAAATCAAATAATTGCTCTAAAATAATTTCCATTGATCTACAAGGAAAACTGTTGTTTCACAAAACAATAGTAAAATTTGGGGTTAGTATAAACTGCTTTATATATATATTTTTTTTTAAATTCTCTTCAGGAAGGAGGAAATGGACTCAAGTTGGGCAATTTTTTGAGTGGCATTTTTAACCTTTTTTGATCTTTTGACATTTCAGTTTGAATTTTAATGACACTCATAATTTTTAAAATTGTGTTTCTCTCTCTCTCTCTGGCAAATTAATTTACTAGATGCTACCAGAAATGACAGATTGTCATGGCAAGATTTTAAACAGCTGGGTAGTACAATATGACACAGCTAGAATGGAGTACTACTAATATGGGTTCTTTTCTGAGCATCTCCAGAAAATTCAGCAATATCTAGCCAAAACCCTGCATTTTGTTGGGAATTTATAAATTAGCAGTGCAGATTATGTATTTCTTTTAGTTAATTCAAGAGCTTCCTAAGTGCATGGTGCAGGCTAAAGGTATTTGGTGGTTCAGTCTCCACATACCATTAGCAAAACCTCTGTGCCAATATAAAAGTAAAATATTGAACAAATATAAAATACATTAATTACATAAATCCATAAAGCATAGTTGAATTCCAGTGTAAAATTCAGAACTGAGGTGGATCTTCTTAACACATCAGGCAGAAGATCTATTAGACAGTTAAGAAAAAACTTTACCTTCTCCCTTTTCTGGAAATATGCTTAAAAATGCTAAAAAATGCTTTCAACGTCTCTAAAACGTAAACATTACTAGTTTAATGGGTGGGGTTTTTTTAGTCTTTTATTTGTGGAATTCTTTTGTGGATAAAGATGAGATGGTTTCATTACATTTACCATTCTTTTGGGTGGTGAAGGTTGAGTTCAAGATAGTAACACCCACCTGATGTTCTACAAAGCTTTCCAAGAAGGTCAGCTCTCTCAGTTGTCTCTCTCGACTGGCAAGCTGTTTAGCTCCTTGTTCTGTTCCAGGGTTTTCCTTGCCCATACAGTCACACTGCATGCACATTAGGTTGCACCCAGATCCACACCCAGCAGGATCTGATTGGTCCCCTTGTTGAAGAAACTCAGACAAGCAATAGAGGTGAGTTTTCTCAAGTGTCATGCTCTGTATTGGTAGGAGACATTTGTACCAATAGTTTTATGATCAGGGAGGATGAATTCTCCAAATTTTTCATCTATATTGGCTTAGGCTGCTTTATTTCTTGAGATTTTAGAAACATCTTGTCTCTGTGAAGGCTAGATACCACAATGTTCAAGGATTCTTCTTTCAAACTAATAGTTGATGGGCATGGGCATTTGAATATGCAAATCCTGTTTGTGCAGAAATGCAAGGATTTCTACATGTGTAGAAAAGGTAAGGAATATCAAGTTGACTCCTTCTTTCAGCTGGTCTGGTGCCAGCCATTGTACCACACTGAGCAATATTTCATGCAATTTTGGTTGTTCAACTTAAGCTGAGCCCATGAAGCTGGACAACATAAAATGCCAGTTCAAAGTTTTGATAAAAGTGTTAGAAGCATGTTCATTCCCCTAGTTCATCATCAGAAACTTCATAACACTGATCTGGCAGTTTATAGTCCTGACCATAAATCTATAGAGAAAGCAAAAAGAAAGCCCCTGCTCTGTAAGAAGCTGAACACCCTCAAATCATGACCTTCCCTAAGGTTTTGCCTTGAGTTCTGTGAACAAGGAAGATCCTAGTGTCCCATAGCATTTTGGTGTGGGATGAAATATAAGGAAGGAGGACAATTCACATGACTCAAACACATCACCACATTCAGGAAGCCTGTTTAATGTAGGTGTTGTCTTCAGTCACTGAAGACAGAGGAGTTAAAGAGAGCAATAATTTAAATATTTAACATTACTTTGCAGAGCTCTCTCCTAGGAGGATAAGGCAGACTGTAAAGGTGCTAGATTAGGGGTTAACTTTTGCTGATGGGACCTATCCCCTGCAGTTAAAAAGGTTCCCCCAACTTACTAATGTAAAGTCTTTCTGCTTTACTGTGGCAGGTGTATTTTTGAGCTTCTAGAAGACAATTTGCTGATTGGGGGATGGAGAATGGATGCCAGACAGTCACTGTCCTGTTGTAGGGACCAGGTCTGATGTGTCATTGCAGCAGGATGTCCTGATGCCATACTAACCCCACTCTCCACAGCTGGGGACCAGTCTCCACATGCGCATAGTAGCAACTACAAGCATCATTGCACCCCCGTGTAGACTTCTTTCTCAACTCCTGTGAACACAGCAGTGCTCATCTGGCCTCAGAAGCTCTCTTCTTTTATGTGTGCCAGATATAGAAAAGATTATAGAAAGATTATAGAAAATTGGAAAAGAGTGGATATTATATTTGCATAGTTAATGTACGGTCACAAGGCAGGATGGACTTTGGTTTTGTACTGCAATCCTTGCTGTATGAAGATCTAACAACAGACATGTCCCTGCTTCCGTATCTTATAAGCCAAATGAGACAACACAAGGAATATTTTCAGGGGTGGCTTGATGCTGTTAGCAGCTTTGGGATCTTCTAGTTGGTTTCTGCAACCCTTGACTTGTTGGCTAGCCCATGGTGTCTGCTGTTTACATTTGGTCTCCCCCCAAAGAAGAGCAAGAAGGCAGCTCCATGTGCCAGGCATTAACCTGGGAACATGACCTGAGGAAAACATGTCCCATTTGTGCAGTTCAGTGTAACAGGAAAACATCTGTCCATCATGTCACGCGAGATAAGGTGATTTGTGAGTCCGTTTGCCTCAGGTGGATTCAATTTTTGATCTTGGAAGGAACCCAAGCCAGAGAAAGCTGTCTGCATACTCTGCTGTCCAGCCTGCGGAGCATGCACTGAGCAACAGGCTGCTGGAGAGATCCTGTCTCCTGGATACTATCTGGAGCTGCTTTGAGACTCCCAGCCCCTCCCCACCTTCCTCTCATCACTAACAATAACCAGATACCCTTGTTTGCCTGCAGTATCTGAAAGAAGAAACCTCAATTAAGCTGAATGTTTCCCACTATTTAGGCTGATAGGGAAGTTTCTGTTGTTTCAACCTTGTCATGATTCATCTGTCCAATATTTTGTTTTTCATCATGGGTTTGTTTGGGGTTTTTTGATCTGTAAAAACTTCTGTTAATTCTCTGTTAATACTCTGTTTTAAGGGAAGCTATATGGAAAAACTGAGTCAGAGTAGAACCAGTTCCAAACCCAGCCTCACACACGGCAACCAGATAGGGATGAAGTGCTGCCATATACCATTGATGGCCAGAAGACCTTGCAGGTGAATTTTTCAAGTGTGCCTTGCTCCTTGCTTTTGGCCTGACTTAACTTCTATGGAAGCCAATGATAGTTTTATCGCTGACTTCATGCCAGCAGACTTAGGCAGTTCTATGGAACAGCACAGCCTCCTAATCTCAAAATGTGAGTTTCTAGACTGCAGTTGACAGTGAAGCACTTACGTTCTTTCAAGTCCTGACCAGGGGTTTCTTGAAGAGCAATAGAAATACAAGAGGAGAAAGGGAATTGCAGTGTTGCTGGGGGCAGCCAAACATTTCCTCTGGAGGATGGCACGTTAGGTCTGAGATATGCTGGGGGCTCACTGCGAAGGGCTACTGAGAGGCAGAAGCAGGAATAAATGTGTCTGTCACTGTACATAAAATCTGAATTCCTCTACCCAGAAAGGAGTTCTTAAAACAGAAATCTGTAACTCTCAGCATCTGAATTAACCTAGAGACAGCTTTCCTTCGACTGCTTAGTGGCCAGGAGACAAGTGAAAGAAGAGTACAGAATACGACGTGCATGATTTGAGAACTCTTAAATGTCAAGATGCTTAGGCAATTGACAACACAAAATGATGCGAGAAGAAATGTACTCAAAGACTGTTCCTGTTGAAGATATGTCTCCAAACAAAGACAAACAAGAAATGGTAGCTTCTAAATTTTGACTGGTGCTCTAATTTAGTGCAACCTTCCAGGTAGCAAAAAGGGACAGACTACACTTTCAGAGGAATAAAATCCTCTATTAAATTAATCCTGTTTAGTAAAAATATATGTTCAAGCCTTCAGCCCACCTTCCCAGGGTGCTCAAGATGTCCTTGCTCGAGGACAAGTGGGAAGTTCAGCCAATACAGCAGAAAATTTGGCACAGTGCATAGATCTGGTATGTTGAGTGTTAACTGCATGTGAGCTGATGTATGATGGGGCCTTCCATTCCTTGTTAGAAACCTCAGCCTCTCTCCTCAACATGCCAGACTCATGTTCCATCGATCTACAGTGTGATCTTGGTATTCCTATACAACACAAGCTACTACACGTGTAATTGTTCTCAGGGCTGGATACCCTTTCTTTGCTTGTTCAGGAATAGGAAGATGATCTCTTTAAGAAGAGGGGGAGGTTCTAATGTAAACTGGGCATAGAGCCCATCTCTTTAGAGCAGGAACTGTATCATCTCTTTGGAAAGTACTTGGCACAACAGGAGCTCAAGTGTTTACTGTGACCAAGCAAGTCAGAAAAGTTAACAGCTGTGTTCATGGTATATAGGTAACTAACATGTTTTTTTTTAGCCCTGACCAATTGTATTTGCAACTGTAAATTTGTGTTGACAGTTTTTAAGTAGAGCAGATTTTTCTGGTAAATCCCAATCATGTTGTTAATTAATTTGTCTTCAGTATCTGCTCCAATACAGGAGCACAGGACCATAGTTGTCATGCTTCCTTGATGAGTGAGAAAGGGAGATGTGGTTTTTTCTCAGTGTCTGCCAATGACAGGATTTCCCAGAAAGAGCTCAGATTTGCTGACCTGAAAGGAGAAAAACAAATACAAGAAACCCAGCATCTTCACGTAGCGACAGCTACTTTCCCTGTGGTGCTCCTTTCTGAAAGCTGCAGCTTAAAACCCACCTATATAGAAGCAATGCAGCAATACCCACTGATAAAGGTTGAATTGTCTTTGCAGCCTCCAGGTTTTGGGCAGCTCTGGAGTTCTAAACTACTCTCTGGCATAGTTTTTACCCATCACAGTGAAGCTCGGTCTACTTTCAGCACTAAAAATTTATGTCTTGTCATCAAACTCCATATCATTGTGCAGGCTTGAACTTTGAGGGCTTGTGATGGAGAGATGTAGGGAAAGACCATATAGGTCAGTGATTTTCAGCCTGTGAAGCAGGCTTCTAAAAATGGGGTAAAAATCAATCTGTGCTGTATGATACAGGATCCCACGTGAATTTTCTAAACATTCTTCATCCTTACTGGAAAAAAAATTCAGGGTCCTCAAACAGAAAAAGGTTGGCTGGAAATGGAAACAATTCATATCTCTGTCCCTGTTCCTACCAAGCCAGAACAGAACTTTTTCTACAGCAGGAATAATTTAAATTACATTTGATCATGGTAATGCTTTAGTCTAAATAATGGGTAAAGATCTGTGATTATTTTAAATCTGCATTGTTAATTAAAGTAAGATACTATGATGCCAATTTTGCCAAAGGGCTTTTTATTCTTTCTTTTTATTGCACAGAGGAAAAGGAAAGCCCTGTTTATAGCTTAGAGAACAGAGGAGTAGAAAGAAGGGTTAGCAAAAAGACATTTGAAAATTTATTTAAAATACAGGTTCAGTTATCATCCTTCCATCAAAGGATTGCAGAACTTCTTTAAACTGCTGGCAACTACCCTACAACTTACCTTTGCTGTAGGCATTATTAAGCCCTTGAAAAGCTGAGGTGCAGGCAGTAGGTGACTTTTCAGTCAAGGTTATTCTGTGTGTCAGGAGCAGGGCTAGGCAGACTATTCTGTACATGCTACGTGCTTTGGAGAAGCATTAGACTACCACGGTAATGCATGTGGGAGAGGACAGAGGCAGGAATTCTGTAAACTTCATCACAAGAAAGGATCCCAGTTTTGTGGGACCCCAACAACACAGAAAAAAATCCTGATTCAACACAAAAAATGGGAAATGCTGAATTACATTATTAACATTGTCTTCTTCCCTCCCATGTATACACTCTTCTATCATTAATTTTGATTTGTCTGAGCTTATATATCTTTATTTGGTTTTTATTTTTAACAAACTTTTTTTTCCTCTTGTATCTCTCTTCCAAACATGATCAAACATATTTGTGGAATGATAATATGAGTTACAATGGGGAAACAGTATTGTCTCAGTGGTGCAATTAAAAATGGGCTAGTTCAGGTGGACATCTTAAAAAGTGGGCTTTGATTTCAGATCATTAACATCAGCCCCACTGATGTCTCTGGTACTGGGCAACCTGGAAATCAGGCACCTCGGCTGCTAGTGGCTTGGAAATATACTTGGTATTTGCTTTTTATGAGTAAGCATGAGAAAATGTGCATTTCTGTCCAGATACCCTGTAAAAATCTCAGAGGTAAAAGAAGCAGTGCCAGTACTGAAACATCTTCAAAGCTGAAAGGTATGTTTGAAGTTTTAAAAAAATCACAAAGCCCTAAATTCAGCCACTGGTTTTCAATAAAAACACTTACTATAATATTTTGGGGGTTTGCATGTATTTAAAGAAAAGCCATAGTTTTTAAATGAAAAATGACAGCAAGTTCTAGACAGAATTAAAAGCCCTTTGTGACAGCTGGGGGATGAGAACCTTTGCAAGGTCAATGGAAGATCATGTGGCCGCTGCTGGAAGAGATTTTGGCTACCCGAGGTCCCAAACATACAATGTGCTCACCAGAAGAGAGTAATTTGTCACATAAGTTGATGAAGGGTGAATATCTTAATGTACTAGCACATTACCTCCATCCCCCCAAGAATTTATTGTTTCACTAATTACATGACTGCAATTAACATTTTCAATGCAGAAAGTTATTATATGTGCATCTAATGCAACAAAAGCAGCTTTTCTGAAAAAAAAAATAATCTGCTTTTTAGAAGGGCTTCGCATTTTGGGTTACACATGTAACCTGCATAAAAAATTTCCCAGCACTAACATATGTGAAGAAAAATAGCTTTATGACTTTGCCCTGTATCTTCATTGCCCACATAACACCACCTTTCCTGCGTCATGGAAATGATTCAGCTCTCGGGGCAGCAGCCCAAACGCAGTGGTGTAGTGTTTTGTGTTCACCTGCAGATCAGAGAACATCGCGTACTTGTTTTCAGAGGTATCAACCTGCTAAAGAATGGCTTTTCCTCAGCACATCCTGATGCTGCTGAATGGTGAAGGCTGAGACCTGCCCACACGTAGAGGGTGAAGCAAGTCATCCCAGAGTAATTCAGATCTTTGGCTGCCTTCAGGGGGTGTTATGAAAGGGAATTATTCTCACTTTTCCTCCAAATGGCCTCCCCACCCATGCTCCTAACTGACAGCTCAACTTGAAAGAGTTCACCCGCAGGAAACTATTAAACTGACGATCATTCTTGTGGTTTGTGCATTGATACAAAAATGTTTCATTTCAAAAAGGAAAACATGCTGCGGTAATTTTCATAATAACTTTTTCCTCCTCTTAAATAAACTTGGGCAGGATCCCAACGAAGGTGGTTGACTGTGTTGGATGAGTAAACGATAGATCTTTTTCAGCATAACAGATTTGTGAACATTAGGCAATTGAAGGATTGTGTCTCACAGCATAGTCAAATACATGGACTGCTGCCTTAGGATAAGGCCCAGCTCAGCCAAAACAAGTGCTAGAATTCAAAGCAAAACGCTTTCTGCCCGGGTTTTACCAATGTCAAACACAGCTGTGGCATTTTGTTGAAATCTCCCTGGAACCAAAGTTATCTCACCTCATCAGAAGGCTGTGCATAGTGTCTGCTTTCCCAAGCTCTTTCCAGGGGAATAGGAAAATAGCAAGGTCAAGCTGAACAATTGGGAACTTCTCTCAAAAGGAGAGGAGTCAGGAAAATGTTTGGGAATGTGTTTGATTATGTTTGAAGTGTGGCAGTGGCATGGAGCCAGGGGCAGCATGCTGTGTGAGAGGGAAAAGATGATCCTTTCACCAAGCACATTTGGCTTAAAAAAAAGCTGATTCCAGATTGGACCTTCTTGATCTAAGAAATGAGCTGGGCAGCTCCCAGGAATTTCCCTGGAAGACTCTCACCTACCTCTGGGCCATGGCCAGGCCAGAGAGAACGAATGTTTTTCCTTATCAGTCAGTACCTCACTCCCACTTCCATTTCCTCCTCCATCACCCCATGGCTGGTTTTGTCTTTTCTTGCTGTTGGGGACCCAGACTGGGGTCTAGAATGGGATCCAGACCAGTTCAGATGACAGCTGAAAGGGCATTTAACGGTATTAGACTGGCAGAAATAACAGTCACAGATTGAAAATCACTGACTTGACCAACAATTTTTCAGAAGCTTCCCATGGTCTCATTTTCCCCTTCTGGTTTTCCTGCTGGTTGTCCCTTTTCCTCTCCCGCCTGCAAAAACATTTGTGGCTGGATTGTTCTCTAGTGATTTGGGAGTGGACTGGAGGTACTGCTCAGGAGTAACGTTGTTAGACTGGAAACACTGTGCAACACACAGACCCTGAATGTAGTCCAAATGTTGGCTGTTGACTTGTGCTCCTCTGATGCACTCTGCAGGTGCTGGTGTAGAGCTGGCACCAAAGTGCCATTGGCATAAGCAATCCACTACTGACACCAAACAGTGGGAGCGATACCAGAGTGGTGAGGTGGGCACTGCCAAGGAGAGCTAGCTGACATGGGAACTGGAGGAGATGGTTTCCGTGGAAATAAAATCTCCTGGCAAGAGCTTGTGATTCCGGCCGAGGCTGATCAAAGCATCATTTGGGTGATAAATAATAAAAGGTAGGAGCACATCTGTCTTGCTGCCAGCCCTGTTTCCTTGCATACTGGCTAGCTCTTCCAAGGACTTTCAAGGAAAGGATGAAATAGTGCCGTGACTTGACTTTTACTAATATGTAATCTTATTTATATTTGAGGTTCAAATGCTAGTGTGTAGAAAGTCCATGTGAAGCCTTTTGGTGTTGGTTTGTTCTTCACAGTGCCAAATTCCTCTTTTGATTAGGGAAAGACAATGCTTAAAACGCTTCAGGGTCAGGACTGACCTGGAGGATGAGCAGTTGAACCACGGGGAGGTAGAGCTAGACAAGCACATGTGCATCATAAGAGTGCTCAAAAGAGATTCAATGGCTCACACAGACTAGAGTCTTAAAAGAGATGAGACTTAAAAATCAGACAGAACCCTACAGCAAGGTCTCCTAAAAGTCATGTATATGTCCAGCATTCACAGGCAGATACCATGAAACATTAAAAAAAAAAAAGAAATAAATACTATCAAAATTATTATGGAGCCATTATTTTGCTTGACCAATTAACATTTAGCAATCCACAGCTCACACCAAACTTAGAAGTGTTTTGCAATACTAAGAATAATTTGTTGCTCCTGATGTCTTTTTTTTGCTTTTGTTGGGGAATTTTATCCATTGAAAAATATATGTAAATTCAGTCTGGTCTGAAAGTCACATCCTAATTCCACTGAACTAGTTTAAAACCCTCTGATCTATATCTTACTGTTAATTTATTGATAAAAAAACTTACTGTCTGAGGGTGTGTGTGGGTTTGGTTGTGTTTTTTCCTCTTTAAGCCAAAGAGCTCCCCAGGAAAGTGTTTCCAGGTAAATTACTGATGTGTGTCTTGCAGTGACAATTTCAGGAATGTTCCAACTCCTGTCTTCCTTACTGTATTTTCAGTAGGTTAGTAGGAAGAGGACTTGAAGAGGTGGAGTCTGAGATAAAAGAGAACATAAATCAGATTACGAAAGTGTATGCAGAGGCCTTTCCTTAACTGTTCCAATTCTCTAATATGTTTAACCCCAGGAAGTAACTTGATGGGTAAACCTTAGATCATACTCAGAACAACTAATTTTGCCTGAATCCGGTGTTGAAAAGGGGAATTATCCACTCTAAAATTTTATCCTCATCATCTGACTTGCATTTTAAGAAGTAATTCATCTTTTCTTACTCTACCTCCAACAAAGGTGTTAGTTGTTGTGTCGTTTAAGGAGCTGGATAGGGATGACTCATAAAAGAGCAATAAGCTCTTTTTCTTATTTTTCTTTAGTAAGGGGATTTTCTTGACATACATCTCACCAATTAAAACTCCACTTCAGCAGAATGTGGTAGGGCTCTGCCATCTTTATCTTTTAAGACTGGTTTCCTAAGGAAGTGAGAAACATGCCATTACATGCTCCATATGTCTGTGTCTCTCTGTCATCCCCCCGTACTCCCTGCCTCCCCAAACAGTGTTAAAATCTGATGATTTATTCTAACCACAAGCATAACAGAGGAGCGCAGTTTCCAAAAATATAAAGCTGCTAGAAATGTCATGGAAATCAGAGGCTGGGTAACATGAGACAATTTACAGCCCAAGCTCACTTTTATTAGACAGCAAAGAAATTTAGCCCAAGACATTCAGCAGTAGGAAACCACGCTTCACTATTTTTGTTACTCCTAGAAATACATGTTTATTTCTTTGATTCTGAATAACATTTATGTCCACAGATCACATTTTGATATCATGCATATGTTTAAAAGTGAGCTCAAACTGTTGATGCTTCAATCCGTAGCAAGAGACCAGTAGTGCGAAGACCTCCTTTTGACAGCAATCTACCCAAACTCCTGCTGGGTGTTTCTTCTTCATTTTTGGCTACAACACTGCAGATTTTCATACAGCTTTTGTCATTCACAACCTTAGACTAGATCTGAAAGAAGTATTTTGCCTTGTCAGCCCCTGTTTTGGATAACCACCTTGCTCCAAGGAAGGTTTTCAATGCCTTCTCAATAAGGACAGAGAAATTATGCATGGTTATTTGAAATTAGCAAAGTTATTTGGCTTATTTGTCCTAAAAAAGCTGCAGAAACTTAGACTGGTAAGTAGTTGAGCTGAATTCCAAGTTTTAAAAGGAAGTTATTTCAGCCATGTCTCAGACACTGAAGATGGCTTTTGAATGCTTAGTTCAAGATCAGAAACATCCTAGGCTTTTCCTGTCATGTAGAGTACTGAAACGATTCAGATTCACTCTGCTAATTCAAAGAAATTTAGAGAAAGGATTTTGTCCAGGCAGATACTATGATGAAATGGAGCAGACAGATCATGTTAGACCCTATCTAACATTATTCTGATTCAGACATTGTCTGTCTTCCTGTGGCTGGTGTACTGCCAGGTTAAACATCATATTGCATGCCCATGCAACAGTGAACTTGCATTTGATCTCCATCAGAAGCGTTGTTTCTGGGAATTCTAGTAGTGGGCACCAAGACTGGTGGAATCACAGTGCTACTAGGCTTTTTGTCAGCAATATCTCTGCTTCTTCAAGGAGTGACTCCTGGCTCTACATAGAGAAAGCTGGTTTTGCACTCACTAAGTTCAAAGGTAGCCTTCTCCAAAGTGCGTGAGCCTTGTCTAGTGCTTCATGGTACTTTTCTTGGTCCCTTCTGAGCCACATGTACATCTCTATGGCTTAGAGATATTAGAAGAATTTATTTGTATGCTTATTTCAGGTAGTTTTGCATGGAAAGAGATGCAGACTCTGTCATAGCCTGTAACAGTAGCCACGTTTTTGTTTTAAGGATATGGTTCACATCATGGGGCTTGAAATGAGGGATGTCCCACTGTGACAATGTTCAGGGAGGTGAACAGTGTGCTCCTACATTCTTAATAGCAGAGGTTGCTAGAACAAGTTGCTTCTAGAGATGCACTGAGATTTCTCTGAAGGAATTAGCTAGTCTACTCCCAAAGGGATCCCAAGGGGAAGCGCTATAGACAATTGAAGAATCAGGATCTGACAATAAACCAGGGACCTCAGCTATTTGGCAGTGTAGATGTTCTTAGTGCTGTTATTTTTGAACCAAATCTGTTTTTTGTTGTGAAGCAGTGGGAGTTGACTCTGGGCATGTTGCTCCTGTTCACAGCAGGGCTGTCTCATAAGTGCAATGAGAGGAATTTTAAGTGATCTCCTGCAGGATTATTCACTTAATTGTTAGTGAGGACAGCTGGGTGACTTAGGTCCTCTCAGCATGGAGTAATGTATGGTTTCACTCTGCTGGTAAGCCAGGCACTTTGCACTGTCCTCATAGTGAGAGTCTGCAGTGATACTATGGCTGTAGAAAATGGTAGGGAATACAAGATTTCCTGCAATAATACAGAGGATGTGCAGATGGGACTTTTAGTGAGATCAGGGCAAAATATTCCTTGGGACCTGAACCTGAATCAGATGCCATGATGGAGAGGTCTTGATCAATTGCCCCTAAATTTCAGCCTTGAACTGAAGTGGTTATTTGGTCCAAAGTACACTGGTTCACAAAGGAATTGTACGGGGGGTGTCTTAAACTCAATCAGATCATTGTCACGTGAAACCACAGTAAGTGGACTTCTACCCCATAGACTTCTCAGGCTCCCATACAATGATGTGCTCTCTCTACCTAGTCTTAGGTGAGATTAATCCTGGCAGCTGAATTCCCTTTTGATTGAGTGAATATTATAAAGTTAGGGCTAGAATTAGAATTTAGGATGTTAAAATTCTCAGAACCAGAATGACTCAGTGGCAGATTCAAATGCGGCTTCATGTCAAACAGTTCAGACCTGCTCCCTCAGTCCAAATCAAGTCATTCCATAACATAGAGCATGCCCTTATCTTTTAATCGGAGGGGTGGGTATGAAAAAACATACCCTGCTGTCTCAAAAAGCAAAATGAATGCCATGAAAACTTACTGAACCCTGATGCTATACATTAAAGCCAGTATAAACCTCGCAGAAGGATTCCAGCCTCATGGGAAATATTATATACAAGGATGTTTGAGAACTAGGGCTGAAGGGTTTAGTTTGATGTCTTAATTGAGACCTGATGCACAGCTGCCACTGGGTTTCTTTGCTCCCTATTCTTCATTTCTTTTGCTTGGCAGACACCCTGCAGACAAGCAAGCCTTCAAAAACTGAAGAAATGTCTTCTAGGTGAGGGCCTAACAGGTTATATCCCAGAAACCTCTGCAGGATGTGCATAGTTAAACAGACTTTCCTACTGAACTATTAGCAGTGTAAAGCCAGGCAGAGTTTTCTTTGGATGAGACATGTATTTCTGTCCCTCTCCTGATCTCTAGGCCCAGGCCAAGAACATTTGGGTAACTTTTTTTCCTTTTACAGACTCCTGTGACCTGCAGGAGATTTATAGCTGCTGCAGAGAAACAGGTGCCAGAACGACCATGGTATATTGGGAAATTCCATTGCACTGAGAGAGTGCAGATCCAGGAGATGGTCAGAGCTGGTCCAGGACTTTGAAGAGAGCACAGTCAACTTGAATGCCAACTTCTTTATTATTTTTTCCTTTCTTTTCTTTTGTCTTTTGTTCCAGAAAGTCCAGGAATTGACTAGTAGAGTTCCTTATGTCTAAGCGGTCATGATACAGGAAGGAATACAGGGGACCCCTTGTTTTTTCCAATAGAGAAAAATTATTTACATTAAGAATGATCAATAGCTGTCTTGTAAGAGAGGTTTTCCCAAGGCCAGTTTCAGTCTTCCTTCAAAATACTTGTCCTTGCCAGATTCACACTGAGCCCGACACCACCTGGATGTCTGAAAGATAAATATGGAATGTGGAAATTCACCTGTTCCAAAGTCACTGTCTCCTGGTGCCACATAAGTGCAAAGAGAGGGGTTGTCAGACAGAATAAACCTCCAAAATGGAAAAGCAAAGAAAGAAGTTTAGAGGAAAGATTCTCTGCCTATTAGCTAGACTTAACCTAGAGAGATTCTTTGCATGCAGACTCAACATCTGGCTGCTCTAAAATGTTGGTTTTGGGCTGTTTTAGAAGTTGTCATCCTCACATTGTGTACTCCTAATTTCCCCAGGAACATTCTTCTGCCTTGACTATTTTGGTTTTACCACTTCCTGGGGTCATATTTTCCCATCTGACTTGTGGCCTGGTCTCCTCCTAGTTCTTCAGTGTCAAAAAGGAGATCAGAAGCTTGGGCATACACTGCATCTCCCCACAGTACTGTTGGCTCCGTGTCCCCTAAAGCTCTTTCATTCATCCAAGAGGTAGTGATATTTACTTTTGCCTTTCCTGCCACAAAAAAATGACCACCCCAGAGTCAGCTGCTTCTCCAACCCAACCAGACGGCTTTATGAAGTCCTAGCAATCTGGGCGAGAAAATACCAACTGGTTAATACAGCTGGGGTTTTCTCTAAATCTAATTTGTTCTTCTATACCATATCTACAGTAATGTGTCCGCCCTCAGTTCTCTATTCATTTGCCTCCTGTTATACTGGGAAAAAGAAATTTAACAGAACACACTCTCTGATGGACTGAACTTCTTTTTAATTTATTCTTTTAATAAAGTTGCAGATGAAAATTTGGGGAAACAATGGTGAAACTTGTCCAAAATGTCAGACCGTAGAGCAGAATGAGATGCTGAGATCCAGCTGTGAAATTCCACAATGGATCTCCTCTCAGAGATCTGCCAGAGAGGAGCTGGGCTGTGCTACTTGCAGCTTCAAGTTAACTCTACACTGAAAGTTGGCACAAAGAAGAAAAATGTCCTTTTTTCTTTTAATTCTAGCATTTTCCCAGCAGGGACCAGTGGCCAGTAGCCAGGTTTCAAAGAGAACTATGATTGATTGGTGAATATGTAATGGAGAAAATATCTTGCTGCTTCCTCCTGTCTAATTCCCACTGCTTTTGCAGGCTGTATCCCAAAGCACTGCTGGGAATAGCAAGTGAATTTCCTTTCTTGGACATCTTGATACTTAGGAGATGGACAGTTCAATGTGAAATCAGTTTATTCTCATTGAGTGATGATTTGTCATTTGTATACAACGGTACAAAAGCAGAGCTTCCCAAATAATCAGAAATAATAAAAGCTCATTGTTAATTGAGGGAACTATGGCTTCCAGTGCTCAGATCTAGTCAATTTAAGTTCTATACAGTCCTCTTAATATCACTGAAAGTGGGTCTTCTTTCATTCATGTTGTGACGAGTTCCCCAATGAGACTACTAACAGCCTGCTTGCAGAATGCCATGTGGGCATTTAAATAGTTTTTGCCAGTGACAAAAGTCATTGAGATGTACAGGATACTTTTGTTGCTTTTTGTGGTTTTTGGTATGACTTCTGTCATGCTGGACAATACTTTCTATGTTGCATTTTGAGAAAACCTACTCTGAATTGTAGGAGTGGACATTTTAGGACCAAAAGGGCTGCTTGCACAAGCTGTTAAGCAGAGACTGCTTCTAACCTAGAAGAGTGTGTTTAGCATGTATTTGCATGGTGTCTGTCCCACAGCAAGGCTTGCTTGTGTGCATCTTCTACAGTGCATCAGAATGAATGGGTGAAACATCTGAATAGCTGAACGAGTGGTAAAAGTCAGAACCTAGAAGTACAGGCATCACACAAGTGAAAACTTTCTTGATGTTCATCTATAATAGTTTGTTAGATATTTTTCAAGGGCAGTGATTGATTTGTTCTAACTAAAAGGAATAAATTTTAATGAATTCACCCCAAATCATTATATCTTCCATGACTCAAAAAGAAACGTCAAGACCCTATGATTAAGTGAAAAAATATACCAGTGGCAGGAAGGATCTAGTAAGGATTTCCCCACACACACATTCTGATTTCACTGTTTCTGTAGTGAGTATTTGACCATACAATTTCTTTTTAACCTTCAGATTCATTGAGTGCCAATGATTAGTTGTAAAGGAAAAAAATCTTCAGATGCCTAGATAGTGTTCTGCAGATGTTATCCATTGTAGGTGATGCTGTCTTGAGGTTAACTACAAAATAATAAAAACCTCAACCTTGGAGAGAGTCAGAGAGCTCTTGGGAGTGGTAATGCAGTACAGAGCCTTTCACCCTGAGGTCAGCAGGTCAAACCCATTCCAGACCAGGAGTGACCAGCAGTTATTGCATGTCTGGATTTGGATTTGCAGAGATAATTTCCAAAGTGTTGCTTTTATTCCTGCTACTGGAAGGCCATTCATGCACCTCTATTGCAAAATCTGATGCTCTATGTCATTCTTCCTAGACAACATGGGAATGAATGCTTTACAACTGTTCAGAAATGTGGGCTTATTTGCAGCACAAAAATCATCAGAATTATTATCATTTGCCCTTTTGTGGGCCAGCACAGTAGAAGGATCAAAGATGCAATTGACCGCAATTAAGGACTTTATTCTCTTACCTCTAGATGTGACCTCTGGGGTCAAACTCAGAACACTAATAGCTCCCACCACAAAGAGAAGTCATTCTTCATGGGTATTTCACTGGAGATGTTTATCATCAAGAAGTGTCCAAGAATCTTAAATCAGTGCAAATAAAACTGTGCGCAGATTGGAAGAGCAAATGTAATAAATGGTTTAAAAGAGAAAAGCAAGAAATGAAAATTAAGAAAAAGGGAAAAAAATAGCTGAGATTGTAAGAAAAACTCATCTGTCTGTGTAAGTCTGTTAGGGGCAGTGCTGACACACACTCACCTTCCACAAGAAACATTGCTGCAGGCAGTACATTAGACATGTGGAAGGAGTATTGCATGAAGTCAAAGAAAATCTAAGTTTCTTTTCCTCTGCCATAAATCATAGCATGTGGGTTTTTTTTTTCTTTCCAAGGCAAGGTGAAAGATTGATTTTTGTGCAGTGTAGGGCTGCATATATTAGCTTCTGATTTTCAAGGAAATGGCACCATTTCTGAATTACGTGACATGCATTATGTTGTCAGTTTCAACATGTGCAGTAATTTCTAAACCTACTCCATCCTGTAACCCGGTTCTCTTGTCTCACGCACCATCCCTTCTCCCTGATTGCTGCCTTTCAAGCAGTTTCTCCGAAGTAGCTTTCCTTCTCATTTTTCAACTGAAATTTGAGGCTGTGAAAGATCTTCACTTCTCTGAGGCAGCAGATGAATGAAATCCACCCTCACCTCCCACCCCAGATTTAGAAGGCCAAATTCTTTGACTAAAGAAATCAGAGTATATTCACACCGTACAAAGGAACACTATATAGATGCGCTTAGGATGGCACTGGCATTCTAACAAGCAGTGTAAATGGATCAAAGTAATTAATTCAACTAGAATCTAAACATTAATGTCAACTTTGCATCGCAGTGAAATCATGTTTTGGGGATTGTGCATTGCTCATTGCCTATGGTAAACAACATGGAAGGATAAAGGAGAAATTAGTCTCGAACTAACAAGGAGTAACTGTTGAGGTGAGGATGTACGTTTTAGGAGGGAAAGGAATGGGTCTGGAAGAGCACATTTCCACATGGAAATACATTAAGCTTGAACAGCGGAGTCTGTATGGTTTTCTGCCATAAAACCCTTGGGCCACATGGTATGGGCAAGTCCTTCTTTGGCAATATCACTGTACGGGCCCAGAGCTGTAGCAAAGTTGGTAGCTTTGTAATCACTTATACACTGGTGGTTTTGAACTCTTCCTATACCACATCTTACCCGAATATTGAGCACAAACTTTCATTTGTTGTAGAAGAGGAACAGCGATGGAATTGCTTTCTAAAGTAATTTTCACTGGAAAATTAGTTTAAATTTAATTTTAAATTTAAATTACTGAAAAATTTCACTGGAGTCTTTCTCCATCTCAAGGGTTAAAGTAATTCCCTTGAAGTGAGTGGTGCTCTAACAGTAGGGGCCTTGAGT
This sequence comes from Gallinago undulata, assembly GCA_026546715.1. Lineage (NCBI taxonomy): Eukaryota > Metazoa > Chordata > Aves > Charadriiformes > Scolopacidae > Gallinago > Gallinago undulata. The sequence continues at coordinate 25,521,008 of JAOTQQ010000004.1, forward strand.
CTATGCCTAAACCACCTGCCTTTATTAATTATTATCATCTATCACATCTATGAGGATAGTCTCTACAGGCAGACTTTTTGTGTTGGGTACAGACTGATAAATCTCCAACCCAAGCAGTAAAACACTCCCAAGTTAATTTCATCCATTTCTCCACCTCTGCATAAACCCCACTTTAAGCCAAGCTTCACTACTGCCTGTAGTTTGTACCATGCAATGATCTGAAACATTTAGAGACTTTGAGGCAGTTTCATTCCAAGTTGGCTTTCTCTGAATCCACATCATTTGGGAGCTGGCTGTGCCACAGAGATGGTATAAAAATATCTGTTAGTAATCTATTTTCCTAACTGATCTGAAGTGAATTGGGGTTTTTCAGATCTGTTTTTTTTTCCCCTCCACCTAACGGGATCAGTCTCTGCCACAAAACTGGGCAGAATCCAGTGTGTGGGCACAGAGGAGCCTGGCACCTAACATTTGGTCTGAAATTTTTCTCTATCTACTTCCTCTCCCACCCAACCTCCAGCTCTGCTGAACTGGCCATGGGAAATCTGCCCCTTCTCTCAAGCTCTGTGAGCCAGCGCTGCCTCTAAAATCTGGTAGAATTGAGTGGATATGTTCATATGCCCGCTTTGCTGCTCCAGCCTCAGCTTTTCCTTCCCTCCCTCCTTCTGCTGCTGAAGGGCCAGTTGTTTAAAGAGCTTTTTAAATGGTGAATTTAAAGAAACACAGGCAAGGTAGAAAAAAGATTATGAGAGCTGACCCCATCTGAGAATGAAGGAAATGGAGCGCAGAGTAGATGCTGTCTGTGCGGTGGAGCAGTGACCCTGCCCTGTCAACTGTCCAACGTGAGGCTGCCCAAGGACATGCTCTTTCAGCTGATTTCACTTCCCAGCTCTTGGGTGCCACCACTATGAAGAGGTGCATATTATCTCACCACGTTACTCAACCCCTAGGTTCCCCACCTTCCGATGGGGGGCTCCTATATATTATAGTAAATGTGGGAAGCAAAATCTTTGTGAGATCTGCTTCTTTATGGCTGTTTACAGTAAAACTAATTACTTCAATAGGGTTTTTTTTTTGTTAGAAATGGATATATACATTGTGGCAATGGTTAATTTTGGTTGTTGTGTTGTGGGTTTTGTTTTTTTTTTTCCCTGTGAGGTTTGCAAACAGAGCAAGGAATATGTAAATGCCCCTCAGCAGGAAAATCTGATCTGCTTGGGTGAAAATCCCATTAAAACATTTCTGTTTACACAAAGCGGGGGCAGGGGGGAGGAGAGAGGGCAAGGGTAAGCCTTAATTTCTCTCTCAGCTAATGATGAAATTAATCTGAACTGAGAATTACATCTTAAGTGATGACTAGTTGCTGTGGTGACTTTCTCCACAGTAGTAAATTCTCCCCTAACTACCCATTGGATAAAACTCTTTACAAGGAGAAAAGTTCAATTTAGGAGAACTGCAATCCTCCAAGAAATTGAACTCATATTCTCCTTTGAAGCTTCATGAGATCTGCAGAAAAAAGTCCCTCTGAGCCCAACATGGAGCAGATGATAACATTAGAGAACTGAAAATTAGCAGGAGTGCCACAGTAAAACTACATTGTGTGGAGAGAGACTACCATGCTGCCATATCTGTTCAAAGGCTCACCCCCTATGCTGGGACTCTTTAAAAGGGAAGATAGATATTCAATTAAATGAAGGTTACTGCTGTTATTCCAGTTATGCCTTACTCTTCCCACTCTGATTATATTAATCTTACTTCAGAAGAGGCTTAGAGAAATTAATTCTTGATATACTGTAAGAGAGGAAATCTTGTGCTGTAGTTGAGGACAGGGTGACCTGAAGAGTTCCTTCCCCATCCAATAAACATGCTTCTTATGGTCAAAGCGAACTAAGGCTTGGGTGGATCCCAAACATGCAAATGTCAAAAAACATCCCAGCTCCTCAGGCTGAGCCCTTGGGAGACTGCTGTGCTTTATAAACAACAGAACTTGCTTCCCAGTTGCAGGCTCTGAGAGAGCCTATCTGTTTGTGATGGATTTCTCTGGACAGCCCTAGATCTCTACTACTTAATTTCTGTTCATGGATGGATACAGTTGGCATCTACTGAGTATATTTCAAGATGCTAAACTAACTATGTCATTGATACAAGTGTCCTTTTCAAACCTTACCAGTTGTTTAAAAGACTTTCTTGGCTGTGAAATTGAGTAGGCAATATTATATCCTTCTCTACTGCTCTAATTTATCTGGTAGTGACAGCTCCATTCCCCCCCACTACAAATTGGTACATGTCCTCTCTTCTGCAAGGAAACCGAGATGGTCCTTTTTGTGTCCTCAGGTGATCATCTCTCAATCCTTCTCCCATTTACCAAAAAAATATTTTTTCATACTTAAACTCTGAGTTACTGTTTCTCTGCTCTACGCTGATAGTGGGGGATGGGGCTTTTCAGTTTATAAGGATTTCTATTTTTTTTCCCTCTGCCCCCAAATATTTGGCTAAATTGGACCAGAAACTATTTTCCTTTTAATTCTTAATATACCAGAAATTCCCCAGAACCTACAAGTGCTCTGGGAAATTATCATCTTTTTAGTTTCTGAGCAAATGGCAGCAGCACTGCTGAGAAGAATATAATTTTACAGAGCAGCTTCTTTGGGGTTTTCCTGGTTTGCTGTCTGAAGGACAGACCCATTAACAGAAGGGCTACAGCCAAGGATCAGCACATCTAAGGTCTCCAGCCTCAGCAGAGACCCCCAGGAATCTTGGCAGATTTCCATTGGAAGCTTGCCTTGGAATCAATAAAATTTCATTAAATCCCTGCCATGCCAAATGTAGCATATAAGGCTCAATGAAAAAAAAATTCACTGGCTTTCATAATTTTCCCAATACAATTCTCTGGCCCATACTTTCTATTTATACTGCCTCCTTGCCCTCCATAGTAAAATTAGCTATTGCAGACAACAGCCATTAAAAAAAAAAAAAAAAGACAGCTAAATTCTTAGCCAAAGGCCACTGACTACTGCAATGAATCAAAGTAACTCACAAATTACCCCCAAAAAATTTCTAGCTCAGACAGATTATACTGTAGTTGACAGCTATCTGTTGTAGACTTCTCTGTACTACTTTCTTTTAGGATGTATCAGCCTATACCAGTTTTCCTTTTGTGACTTTTAGTGCTAGAAGGGGTTGTGGAATATGTTGTTTTCAAAATATGTCTACTACTTTGGGAGATCCCATTGCAGTCCTTTATATTGGCAGCAACCTTAGTCAAACCAATGGTGCCACAGATATTAATAGCAGAAATACATCTATAGAAGGCTGGAAAAGATACTCAAAATAGCAATATTGGTCGGAATCTGAAGAACATTCATTATAAAGGGGAGAGAAAGGGTTGGCTCCTCTCTGAAATCTTTTCCCAAAACAGAGGACTTGATCTATAATCTATCTAAACTTTCTAAATGGAGTAAGTGCTTTATTCTACGGCACCATCATCAACAAAAACCCTTGCTAGGTCCCATGATTGGAAGCTGCATCTTGTCAAATTCAGTCTGAAAATAAAATGCAAATCTCAGTTTTGCAGGTAACTGAAGAACTGGAATAATGTACCTGAAGGCAATGGGAATTGTCTCTAGTTTGCAGTCTGGATGTTGGGATTTGTATCTTGCAATGTTTTTTCTCCCAGCTCAGTTAGAAATTGTAATTGTAGTGCAAGGATTCTTGAGCAATGATGTGGGATTTTTGTTTAGCTAGTGCTTTATAGACAGGGCAGATTAGAACAGTCTCTTCTAAATAAAAGATTTAAAGTCTAGGAAATGTTTGTAGCACCCATGCTATGCAAGCTATTTCATGGTTACATAAACCAAAGCCCTGGAGAAATTCAGTCCTAACATTTCCTTACTTATTTACTTAGAGGAACGCCATGATGACACCAAAAGACGTATACAGGAATAAAATCATAAAAAAGGTACAATGCATAAAAAGAAACTGTAATTAATTTCCCTTTGAGCCTAACTGAATAAAAGTAGTGAATCATTTTATTTTACCAGTAGATTTTTTACAAATAGACTTAAAATATTTCTCTTTAGATTTGTGGCTCCAACAGCTGCAGCTGAAACCAGCAATCAGCAAAGCCCCTTGTTTTTATTGGAGTTGAAGTGGCTTGTTGAAAATGGATTGGATTACGGGGATCAATCAGCAGCAGGTTGAGGATACAGAGGGAATTCTGCCAATGCAGCAGGCTGCCAGGAGCAGTGAAAATCCTTGGGCTAGTGGCAAGTCCTAATGTACTGGAAAATCCATTCTTTTACAAGGAGCTTTGGAGATAGGAAGTAGATAGAGTTGTAGGAGAAGGCAAAAATAGCCATAATTCTCTCCCAAGTTCCTTTTGTTCCGTTACACACGGCTGAAAAGAAAACAAACTTCATGGAGATGATGCCCAAGTGTATGTCTAGCCAGTGCCAGGAGATGATCAGAAATATGACAGATGCTAAAGCATGACCTTTCCCAAGTCATAAGTTAGGAAATGGAACATTTCTGAATTTCAATAGCAGTCATATTAGAAGTTTGAGAACTGCTGTATGGTTCTGTCCTGTGCAGTTCTGGATTCTCCCAGAATGGTGATGATTGCTGTTGCTTTCCATTAAATTAGAGTTGAATAATCTCATCATTGTTCTGGAGATGGTCAGTTCTCAAAGTACTACGCCTTGGTTAATGTCAGGATGAGCTGACACCCCTTTGTGTCCCCAGTTACACAGCAGATTCATTACACAACTTGCTGGGAATATTACTAAATAGACTAAAAACATAGTAATTAATAACTTCTGCCTTCAACTCATTTAGACTTCAGTGATGGTTCTCTACTTGTCATTTATGAATTAGCCCCCTTATTCAGCTGGATCTGTCTCATAACCATACGAAGTCGAAACCACAGATGGTGGAGAGATGGTCGTGAATCCTGCCTGGCCTTGTTGACACAGGAATCTGAGTTTCTAGATGAAAGACAGGCATTTGGTGATCTACACTCATGAGTATTTGGAATATCAACCACCAGCTGGATGCTGAATAGAACAGTAGTTCACAATTCCAAGAAATCTTTGCAGCGTGTGGCTTGTTCTCTTGAACTCTAGTCACATGGCAAGGTAACACAGATGTTTTCCTCAAATATCACCATTATTAAAAACAGGTAGCTCTGCTAGAAGCGCAGAAGAGGAATGGATCTATCTGATGACATCTATTCCTGTGTCAGTGGCAGGATATGGTTCCCTTGAGACTGTGTATCAGATATTAAACTGATACTGCTCTTGAACTTAGCCAAATGTCTGGCATGAAAGGGTTAGAAAATCCACTTCATGAACTGAGTTTATAACAATAATAAAAATTCTCAAAACTTGGGAGCCTAATGAAAATCCACACAACAGTCCAAGAAAAGCTGAACAGTGGAAAAAGTGAGGCATTTAACTATTCTCCCTCTTTCTGTGTTGGGCTTAGGTGGGACTGACTCCTAGGTGTTGAAGAGCTACAGTTCCCCTCAGCGGAATGTCCTCCTCATCGGCTTGCAAGAGAAGAGATTTTACATTGTAAAATCAGGCAGAAAAGAGAAAGTGTCAGAGATTTTTTAATTCTTATTTGAAATAGCAAATTCTTTGTGAAGGAATTTGGGGAGTATGTTTTTCTGGGACAAATGGAAGTATTTCATTCTGAGGAAATCAGCATGTCTGATTTTAGTGCTGATTCTTAAAACCTTGTGGGATGCAAGATTTTAAAAATGTCAAAACAACATGGCACTTTGAAAAGAAAATGTGAAATGTTTCTTTCTCAAACTTGAAGGCTTCTGAACATACCCCTCTCCAGAATAAAGTGTCAGCAAAATGGAAGACAGTTTTTCCTTCATTTCCTTATTTTTTTTCCACCATTTTTCTTTACTGCTTGTTATTCCATATTTGGGACATAAATTTTAGATGATTTGGGAAAAGAATGTCTATTGCTAGTTGCTCAGTGGAATGCCTGAAGCATTTTTAAACATTTTTGGACCGTACGATAATATAATAAAGTTCAGAGATCTTGGGATATAAGGTTTAAAGTGGAAGGGATTATTTCTGTTTCATGTAATGTCAATTTTCCAAGATTGTGATATCAGTGTCTCTCTCAAAGCATAAAATATACATGAATAAGTAAAAGGGCTATGTTCTGTTGCTTGTTAAGCTGAGGAGAACCAGAAAATTGTTCTTTTCCAAAGTTTTGTGGTAACGCTGCCAGAAAGAAGAAAGAAGGGCATTATAAGGGAGCTGTATCCCCTTTTTTTGGAGGATTGTCTCTCAGACCATATTTCATATGAACTGCTTTGTCATCCCAAATGCTCAGGGGCATCTTCTGGAAGGAGGCACACTTCCAGACGCTGGAGTACCTCACATATCCTCCCACCATACAGTGCACAAATAATGAACTTCTGCCTGCTGCCAGGACTGGCTGTTCATTTATTTTTTGCATTCAGAATACACATTGGTCATCACTGGTTGTCAGAGAATATACCAAGACCTCCCAGGTCAAAGCAAGAAGCTCTGCTACTCAAGTGCTAAAGTGCTGAAATGTTATCCTTAGGTAAGGAGTCAGGAATAACAAGCACATTCTATTTTAGCCTCTGAGTGAGCAATCTGTAAGTAAATTACCAAACCCTGGTTACACCTGCTGATGCAAAAGCATCATGTACCTGTATGTCATTTAGAAAGCTGTAACCAGTGTATTTGGATTTCATCAGTTAATATTCCCTTTGCATTTCAGGCCTAAGCTGCTGAACAACAGAGTGGTTTAGCCATCCTTCTGCAAGACTCTGTGAACATGCAAAATACATATACATATTATTTTAATTTTGCAAACAAAGCCCACATTATATTGAAAGATTTAATTCGTGGAGCAAGGTTTCGAATGGAAACATAGCTCGCCTATGTGTGGTAGGATGAATAGTATTTTAAGTGACTCTTCAATGGCTCCCATGATATCCTCTTAAACAATCAAAGGCACAATAAACGAGTGATTTAGATGAAGAAGCTTCTTGGTGAAGAAATAGATCAATAGACTTTAATAGAAAAAGTCACTAATTTTTACTCCAGAGTAAACACTGATGATGTGACTGGAAATTGGAGAGTTCCTAGGTTGGATTCTCAAGCACCTGACATGTTCACGTGCAAGATATTATTCATCTTTGCTCTGACAAGAATCTTCCTTTCTGCATTTCCCCAGTCTCTCCTAGGAATCAGGTTTGGCTAGCAGGCATCTACCTAACTTGCATTTCATATTTATCTTGCTCAAAAGCAAGACTCAGCTTTGTTTACAATGGCCAATTGATAAAACATGTTTACCAGTGCCTTTGCCAAAGAATAAAGACCCTGGAGATTTCAGGATGGTGGAGACTTTGTGTGATAATTAGGGATCTGCCCACCTTTTTCCACATCTTCCTCCAGGCAACGGAAACGAGTTTTCAAAAAGAATGAAAATAAACAGAGTATAACTATGTCTACTCTCTACAAGGCCTCTTACAGTTTATCTTGCCAGCTCTCCAGAACTCCTGATGCTTTCCCCTTTATCCACATGAGCTCTGGGGATTTTCTGGGGCTGTTTTTTAAGCCCCATCACCTGGCTGTATGCACCGCCCATGTTACACGCCAGGGGGATGTAAATCCCTCAGTCTCTCGCCCGGTCAGCAATGTTCTTCACAGCTACTTTGAACAGTAAAACAGCAACAAGGCAGGCAAAGTGTAAACAGCCTCAGCTGGCTGCCTCTGCCCGTGCCAGACCTGGCTTCTGCCTCTGCACTTGGGGCGTCACCGAGCCTGAGACTCCTCCATCCACATCCCGTGCTCTGCCCAACAGCCATCGCCCACTTCGGGATCGCCTCCTTCTTGCATCAAAACCTACATGCCAGATGGGAGGAGATCTTTGCCTCTCAAAGGACGTGATGCTGCACTTCTTCTTGCAACAGTTGCTGGAGGGGAGAACAGACTTTGCTGTTCGCCCTTTGGGATTTAACAGATGTGTCGGCCAGTCTATTTATGTTTTTAGGAGCTCAGCCTAGCATGAATTTGGCTGCTAAATTTCTGTAGAAGCCACGAACCAGCACACGGGGAATCCGCATGTTGCTCTGGATCTGGGTGATATTCCACATCTGTGGGGAACTCAGAGTCCCTGTGTCCTTACCAGGATTTACTACATGACAGGCTGAAAGATGAGAAAAAGCGATTGTCCATGTCTGCCCTGCAAGGCTGAGAGAAAGCTCAAGAGGGGTGATAAACGTGCTCAGCTGGGATCTGTGTGCTCTCCCTTGCGCTGTCGAGCGCTGGTCTGGCTGCAGCATGGGCTGAAAGCAGCCACAGCTGCGTGAAAGCTGCTGGGTCTGGGCTGTCTCCTTTGAGCCTGCTCAAAGGTGCTAAAGGTGTTGGGGTCTTTTCTGGAGAGTTCTGCAGCTCAGGCTGTATCCTGAACTCATGGTTGACAGGAACTGGTTTGAGCCTGTGTTTGCAGACTTTGGATGCACCTCCGCGTGTGTGACATGGAGGGTGTGAAAACATTTTAATATTTCTATGTGGGGAAACCTGTTCTGTTCATCAGTACTGCATCCAGCTCTGGAGTACTCAGCACAGGAAGGACATGGACCTGTTGGAACAGATCAAGCAGAGGCCATGAAGCTGATCAGAGGGTGGGAGCACCTCTCCCATGAAGACAGGCTGGGACAGTTGGGGTTGTTCAGACTAGAGAAGAGAAAGCTCTGGGGAGTGCTTATCACAGCCTCCCAGTATGGAAAGGGGGCCTACAGGAGAGACAGGGAGGGACTGTTTATCAGGGAGTGGAGCAATAGGATGAGGGGTAATGGTTTTAAACTGAAAGAGAGGAGATCTAAATTAGATATCAGGAAGAAATTCTTTACTGTGAGGGTGGTGAGACACTGGAACAGGTTGCCCAGAGAGGTTGTGGGCAGCGTTCAAGGCCAGGTTAGATGGGGCTTTGAGCAACCTGGTCTAGTGGGAGGTGTCCCTGCCCATGGCAGGGGGGTTGGGAATAGATGATCTTTAAGGTCCCTTCCAACTCTAACCATTCTATGATATTTAGAGGAAGCTGAGATGCCCACAGCCTACTTGGGAGTGCAGTCCTGGGCAATGCATTCTAACAGTCATTGGGAAGGCCAGTGCAGAAAGCTGGAGCTGATAATAGAAGCTGTAAAATGGCATTGCACCATAGAAGAGTTGTAAAAGAAAAAGGTGCCTTATGAGGTTGATAATAAACTGCTCAGATCTCTCTCCAAGTGGCAAGGCTGTGTGTACAGCCAGACATCAACCTGCAGCTAAGCAGAATTTGGTAAATTACTTCCATTTTATGGCATGAAAATCAAGCTAGCAGCACAGAGAAGGCATAAAACTAAATGTGGTTAGAAGTCCTTTTCCATTTTTTTTCCCTTGAAAAATTAAATGCATGGAGTTAATAAGGTCAGGGTTAGGCTGGTCAGACCTACCCTGAGATGAGCATCTCCATGAGGATTGACAAGCCCTTCGTTGCTCTTCCCTGCAAATGAGCTTTGCTGGTTCTTTTTCACTCAGCAGCCAAGAGACCTCTGAGATTTTAGGATTTTACAATTTAAGATGTAAGTTTTAACTGCTCACTCATATAAAGCACAAGCCTGGCTGGAAAGAAAAACATTGCAATCTATTATTTGTTTTGTTAATTGATTCAGACAGTGAGCTCATGTTTGGGGAGAAACAATCTAAATCACTTTTATGAGCAGAGATACTCGGTATGGAATTTTGCTTTTACCCTGATGGAGTGGGATATTTGGTATCAGGCTTCTTAAATGGACTTAATCTCAAGATTATAGTTCTCAATGGAGCCATTGGGGTCACTTTGTAATTACCCAGCTTTCCACACTTTAGGTGATGAGAAGGACATGCACGGGAACAGCATTCTTGTACTCATTTAATTATGGGAGGGGCCTTTCCAGAAATGGAGGGAGGTGCCAGTTTGCAAGGACTGAGTCGAGGAAGAAAGACCAAAACACACACATCCGTGCATTTTTAGAAATCGTCATAATTAACCCTGGGAACAATATATACATACTCTGAAATTATTTTTTGTGTGGGTATATCACTGTGCTCCGGTTGGATTAATTACAACCGTGACTTCCCCATTTAAAACCATCACTGCTAAGCCATAGACAGGATGGCTAGAACAGATAACAAATTTTTAGCTGCCTGTGATCAGCTACCCTCAAAATGTATCCCTGGGAAAGGATGCCAGCAAGTTAGACTGCACCCAGAAGGAACACCGAAACATCAGCTTTGCAATCTAGCTTTATTTCTGTGGCTTAGAAAGTTTGCTGCATCCAGAAGTAGTCTTTAGGAAAACAAACAAACAAACAAACCCTAGAAAAACAAAATACAAACCAGAAATAACAATGTAAAAATCTCACATGAATGTGAGAAATGGTTAGGGAGGCTGTAAGCCACGGCACCAGTGATCTTAGATTTACTTTCACATGGACCAAACTAGATCAAGGAAAAGAACTAAACAAACTTGCCCTTTCCAGAAGTAGGGAAGCTCCTCCTTGATGTTTAACTGTGGCTCTCTGTGCTTTGTTAGCATTGTGTATGGTCATCATACAACTGAACTGTCTGGGAGTTTAATTGGATGAGGAAAAAAGCACAGGAACCAAAGGTAGAGGTTGATCTACCAGCCTGTTTCTGCCACGTTTCATTCACCTGGCTGAACACACACAGTTCTCAAGGATAAATACCTTAAAAAAGAGTCTGGGCACATTAGCAGAGAAGTTCATCACAGACTGTTAACCATGATTGTCCAAAGGCAACTCTTACTTCAGAAGACCATGAACTACTGCTTACTGAGACCTTGAAAGGTTGAGGGGAAACTTTACAGTAGTTGTCTTTTTCTGCTTCTTTGCACGCTTGTTGCTGTAAAATGCAGTGTGCTGGACCAAAGGCCATCTTTTTGTAACTCAGTATAGCTGCTGGTATCCTCTGTATTTGGCTTTTGTAAAATTTTTTTGAAAGACTTAAGAGGTTGATCTTTTGAGGAAGACAGCACATATATGTATGTTGCTGCTCATTTAACAAGGCATTTCTATCAGGAAGAAGGAAAAAATTCTCAGTTCATTTAATTGCACTGTTTTCTAAGTTAAACTTTTCTGTTGTTGACTCTGAATACTTTCAAATTTTATTTGTCTGAGTTGAGTATTAGAAAAATTAATATGGGAGAAAATGGATGTCTAAGGTAGATTATATACATTGCTTATTGTGAGGCTTCTCAACAAAATAAAAAAAAAAGCAGTTAGCACTCTCTCCTCACCTATGTGCATATGTAATATTTAGGCAGTATAGGTAACATAATTAAAAATATTAATACATATTACATGTGTTTAAAAAATACATATTTACATGGTTAGGTAAATCAAAATGTTAACTTCATTGTTTAGTCCTGCACAAAGAGTGCCCTCGAACTAAATAGAATTTCAGATTGTGGAAGAGCATGCGCCTACATGGCTTTCTCTGGTTTTACACTGCAGGTGTTACTACTGATGAGTGATCTGTATTTTTGGAGTGAGAGTTTCTGAGTTTTATCCTTATCGATGACTCTGAAGTTTGTGCAACTGTGGAATTACTAAAAAATTAAAATCACCATTGCTGGAATGTAACCTCATAGTCTGTAACAAGATGGCTTTTTCAGCACCTCACTCTAAGGGCAAGCAGTACTTAGTTTCTCCCCAGAAAAATAATATAACCAAAGGAGATGGAAATTACCTCTGCAAGTTTTCAGAGGGATGGTGCTCAGGTTGGTGTGTAGATGGTGTATTCCCATTGAGTTGGGGAGGAGAGCTCCACAGAAGGTTATTAAACTTGCTGGTTAAAACGCAACCTCTCCAGTAAGTCTGTAAACCAAGAACTGAGAAGCACCACAAGGGGAAGGATTACTCTGAACTTGCCCAATTACACTCTTCGCTGAACATCCCCTGCTGACTACTGCCAGACGCATCTTGTGCTAGAGGGACCTTTAGTTTGACCCAGTATGGTTGTCTCTGTGTTCTACTGCGATCTATGAAAAGTGTGATTACAAGTGAGGTAGTGTTGTTACTAAACAGTTCTTGGAATGGCAAGCCTGTCAGCAATTTTTAGAGCAAAATTTTTACAGGAACCTTTTGAGTTTTGGTCTGTTTTGGAAGAAAATTAGTCCCCAGGTCAGCCTGTGAGGTCACTCAATCACTCAGCACTTCGATGCAGATAGCCTTCCAGAACACATTGCGAAAAGCACTAGCAGAAAGCTGGCTATTCGTTCTTGTTTCACACCTCCTTAATTACCCACCTGTGTTCCTTTTATTATCAAAGCTTGAATAGGATCGCTCATAAAACGGAGGCTGAAAGGAAATTGCTGGTTTGCTCAGATTGCATCAGCAGTGTAAAATGGAATCATTTAGTATCTGAACACTCTGCCCCTTTCATTTTCGTTTTCGCTTTCCTTTGTTCCTTCCACGCCACTATGAATCCTTCCTACCCAACACCTACGATACACATGCCTATTGGGGAGAGGGAGACATAATTTTACAGTTGTATACTTCTTTTCACAGTCACCTAAATTTCACACAAGTTGCCATTTTAGTCTGCTGAGTTACTGGAAAAGTAGTGTCAGGTCTCCTCAGCTGTAAGGAACTGCTCACATATCCATTTCCAGTCAAGTGTTGCTCTATGAGAAGTATTTGGAAAGACCAACAGCTTGGATTAGGAGGTGTGTGGAGTGTCCTGTCTGTCCCGGAAACAAGTGGCTTCATTCTTCCTGGTTCATTTCTAGAAGCAGAACAGTTTGTGGAATGTGTAGTTTTTAACCAGTATGTAGCGTATCTGTAACCTGGATGTGTGAATGTGAGTATGTCAGTATCCTGTATTACATTACAAAACTTGGTGCAGTTTTATAACCCAAGTATGTAGGACTGAAATGATGGATATTTTCCCACTGTGTATGTTTTTCTCAGTTCGGGGGATTCATGTGCTTGTCTTCTGTGACCTCGAGGATTTACTTTGTGTTGTTTTCACTCATCATATTTTCCATTACATTTGTATGGAACTGGTTTTGCCTGGTCTGACCTTTTGGTATCTTCACTAAGGGCAAACCCCTGACATTATGGAGAACTTATTTCATGATCTAAGTCTGTGTTAGTTTAAAATAGATTGTGCCATAAGCATCACTTCCAATGACATTCTATGAATTTGTGCTTCAAGGGTTCCACTCTAATGTGGATTTTCCAATGGTTGAGGTGGAAATATCCATGCAGTCCTTCTATGAGTGATTTGCCTTTACCCAGTGACCTCTGCTCAAGAAATAGGCAAGAACATATTTTTTATTCTTCCACATCTGTGCTAAATTTGGTTGGAAGAAGCAGACAGACTTAAAAATTGTTGGGAAATAATATCATCTATTTCATGTCATGTACAGAGACACAAACAAGACGGGCTCACAAGTTTAATTTCCTTGCGAAACCAAGCTAAAACTAAATCCTTCTGACATTTTTCTTGGGTTTTACTTTACCCAGCTGCCCTGCTTTAGTTATTCCAGGTTAGTTTGGAAATGCAGTCAGTGATGCCTTCTTGTTTCCTGATCTCTGTTTTCACCAATGTGATCTCCTAGTTCTGTGAGAGCTTTTGAGAGAGACTGCACCTCACACAGATCTTTTTATCATGCTGTTCCCTTGTTCACACCAGAATGTTTCCCTTATTCTCATTTTCCCCAGGAGCTACAGGTCCTGACTTTCACATTTCTCCCAAGTAGAAGAACATACATGGTTTCTGTATATGATGGAGAGAGACACAAAATATACTAGAGATATAAAAATATATTTTTTAATATTTTTTAATGCATGCCTCTGCCAAACCTAGTGCAGCAGAAACAGCATCATCATCTCACTGTCTGTGTCTATGACAGGACAGCAACAGTTACCTTTAGGGTATAATAGTTGTTCATGAATCTGGCTCCGGATGTTAAACCAGGGTCAGCTTCAATGCCAACTAGTTCCTTTTGTGATGACTTCTCCAACAATGGGCTTTGAAGATATTCCCCCCAGAGGGACAGGAAATGGGAGTTTTTCATAAAAAAAAAAAAAAAAAATAAAGACAAACAAACTATGCTTTACTGGCACAGTAATTGATGAGCTTGAAGCTATTCTGTGGCAATAACCTCAGGGTTTCGCCTACTTCACTCTTTGCTCCTGTTCTTGCCCAGGCCATTGCATCTGGTGTTACGTCAGGAAGGGAATGCAGAGGTTCAGGCTGTGCCTCCACCATGAGAAAACACCGTGTTCCTCTGGGGTTCACATTCATGAGGCACCTGGCCTGAGGTGAAAACCTAGTGGAGACAAGCTTGTTGTGTGAACAAGCGTGAGCAGGCCACAATAAAGGTTATGGGGAGAAGCCAATGTTTACCTCTCACCACATACTTTTACGACCGCCACTCCATCTTCACTGGCTTTGTCATTTTACTTCCCATACTGGCAAAATCAAAAAGACGTATGCCTCTTCCCTTGGTGAAAAAAAAGCCTCCGTGGCTGCGAGAAAACACTTGTGTAACGTAAATCCCTGCAATTCTGCCCTCTGCTATTACTTTTGCTATGGTCAAAGCCAGTGCTTTTTCCTTCTCAGCTGAGGGCCTTGCAAATGACTTGAGATGCAACCTGAGAGTCAAAAGCGGTGACTGTTTCCCAGTGCAATGACATAAATGCCAAATTACACCTGACTAGATGGCAGCAGGCCCAAAAGAGGCCAGCTCTCTTAACTCTCTTTTTAAGTACAGGAGCAAAAGGGCAAAAGTCAGAGAGTGGGGTCTGGCAAACTGCAAAGGACAAAGCTCTGGTAATGGAGGGTGGAGATAAGAATCTGACTCTGTGCAGGTTTTGGCAGGTTTGTGTCACTTTATCCATGCAGGGCAAAGGAAGAAAATCACAAAGGGGACATGCAGCAACAGGGAACAACTGTTTTCTCTTTCAGACTCTTCCTGTGCTATTCTTCTTGTCCATTTTAGCCTCCCACTTTCATGAAACAAAAATGATGGAAGGAGATAAGAAATGAATTCAATTAAGGCTGATTCTTTCTTCCCCTTAAAGAGGAATCCAGGAAGCTCTCCACAGCCTTCTTTCCCTCTTTGAAGTGTTGACTTACCATCCTCCTCCCATTATAATATAATGGGCTAGCAGTGGGTGTGCTGAGATTTGACACCCAGTGGGGAACCGCACCTAATCCTACACAATCACCTGATCCAGTTTGGCATATTTTTGCAAGTCACTGACCCCATCTACATTCAAAACAGAAGAGGAGGAAGACCAAATAGTTATTGTGGAGGACTTAGCCCAAACCAGCCGGTCTCCACATAGATGTCACAGGAGAGGGTTTCAAACACAGCCACGTAAACATAGGTCTGAAGGAGAGACTGCCTACAGACCCTCCATGAGGAGGAGAGAGGGAGCGAGGATTTTATCAGGTGTCTGGGAGCATTTGATCACACAGTGCTCTGGATATTGCCTTTATCTTCCCAACACAGTGGGTTGCGTTAACTCACCACTCACTTCGTGGAGTGGAAACAGCTTAGGGTTCACAGCAACAAACAAAGAAGGAAGGGAGCTGGGGAGAAAGAAGACATCTGCTCTAACACCGCTGGCCTTATCTCTGTCACTGGGCTGCGTGCACAGTACCTTCGGTCATGTCAGCCCTGTAAGTAGCAGAGATTTGGCAGAGCTGTCATGAAGCTGAGAGCTGGGATTGCATGAGGGAAGGAAACAGAGGGAAGATGGCCTTTATGCTTTCTTGAATGACTGTGGCCAAAGCTGTTGCTGCCTTTAGAAACCATCCTGTTTCCCAAAAAGAGTGTCTTGAATGATCTTGTCTGATTGTTTTTCCATCTGAGCTATGAACAACACCAAGCAGGGATTCACCTTCTGTTTCAGACTTTTCTTTCTCCACAAGTAGAAAGGCAACATGAACTGAGGATGTCACATCATGTGTGTGCACAGTCTGTGCACTCTCCTTTCTAGTGTGGAAAAACTAAGCTTATCACAGTGTTCACAAAGGACAATCCTATAAGTGTCTGCTGTAGAAAGGAAGGTTGCTCCTTCTTTTTACCTGCTGTGTGGCGAGTGATGTGTTTTACAGCCCTGTCTAGGGGAACAAATCTCAAATATTGCACAGGAGACGATCTGCACAGGAACACATCTGCTTCCCTGATCCTGACCCACCGGCTGCCTTGTCACATCATCCACACACTTGTTCTGGTGGCTGCAAAAGGCTCAGATAGGGCCAAGACTGAAGTTGTTCCCTGCATGGGTGAAAGTAGGAATGAAAAAGATATGAGGATTTTTGGAGGAATGGCTGTTTTTTCCTCTTCCCTGTTCTCCTTTTTTTGCTTAATTTTTTTGGCCTAGCCCTGGATGTTTGGGAAAATTTTTTTCCAGCTAAAATGGAATTAATTCGCCTGAGTTGTAGATTAATAATTCCAATCGCTGCAGTCACTCGTCACTACTTGTTCACAGATGGCGAAAGGAAGGGCAGAGGCAGGTAATTACAGGCATTTGGCATACCTGGGCTTTTCCCAGGACTGCTTCTTCTCTCTTCTTTTCTCTCTTTGTCCAGTCAAAAACAAGGCTGTGCTGTTCACTCAACGCGGCCTCGATTTTATGATTATGAAAACAGCAGCAGGCAGAAGGTTTCCAAGAAGAGCAGAGTCGCGTGCATACGCCTGTCTCATACGTGAGATAATCTGTAATGATTTTGGCTTCTGACAGTGGCTGTCTGCAGTTGCAGAGATCAAAGTCCATAAAGAGACTGTACCTAAATACACAAGACTGACTGGTAAGTAACACGAACACCTCATGAAAATCAAAGTAAAATGTTTGGATTCTTCACTTTTTGCAGGTCTTTTCATTTCAAAGTCAAGCTAAGAAAACTAGAAGACAAAACATAATGTGTACTTTGTGCTGGATCATAAGACTGGATCAAAAAAATGTAACTGAAATGAGGAAAGACATTCCAAGTGGTTCTAGCTGGCATGACTAAGGTGCAGCAGCCTCCCTTACCTGCCATAAACAAGGCACGACCAGCATTTGTACTGGGCTGCCTCTGGCTCCCCACCAGGAATGACCTGATATTCATCACACCTGTGTTAACAGGGAATGGGTTGTCTTAGCAATCCAGAGCAAGCCACAAACTTGTATCTCTTGAGATATGGCAAGACATCAGGATGGCTCTTTCTCAGGAGCATTTTGACTCTCTGTCTGGGTTTTATTGTTGCTGCTCACCTTGCTGTCTGGAACACAATATCCCAAGTTTCTCTTTACTTTTTTGGTTTTTTTTAACTAAAACTGGGAGGAACTCAAGTCCAAGCACATTAACTTAGACACACCAGCAGCCAGAACTGAGCTGGAAAGTCAGATCCAAACACCATTTCTGTGAGGCTGTTCTTTCTTACTTTTATCTCTTTTGGTGGTTTGAGGGAAGGGCTTCCCACCTACAATTTGTGTTTTTGTTGTTTATTAGTTGCATTTTCTCCATAATCAGTTGACCAAAGGTTTCTAAATGGAAGACTGGCTACCAGTGACCGTGAAATTTCATAACAAGCTTCTATCAAGTAACTATTTATGCCGAAGTCTTTAAAGCTTTCAGGAATTATTAATTTTTGCACAAATAATGGTGGATTTCCTAATAACTTCAGCTAACATGACATGAGGAATAACTGGGAACTGAAATCATCGAGGAAGTAAATCTGTTATGGACTCAAACCAGTCATTCTTTTAGTTGAGTTCTGGTTCAACTACAGAGAAAGTTTTGCTCTGTTGGTTGGGGTTTTTTTGAGTCCCACATAGTCTTCAAAGTAAGAGTGTAGGTTCATTTCTGTGTTTGAAAAGAAATAACAATTCAAATCAGTTTTCAATTTGGGTTTGGGTTTGATTCAAAGCTGTCAAGTATGTTCACTGAGTGATTAAAACTGTTCCAACAGCTCTGGCCATGAGGAAGCTAAAGCAAACCCAGAGGACATGCAGATCTGGACAAGTACTCTTGTTATTAGCTAAATTTTTCTGTTAACTAAGTGTTTGCACAGACCAAAGCCCCTTTGTTTTAGTCAGGGCAAGAAACAGGTAGTAAGAAATTATCATGGCCTGAAAAATCTTCCAGTGTGTAAACACAAAGCTGGTACGAGATGAGAAAAAAGAAGCGGTATCTTCTTCCTCAGATGAGGAACTGAGGCATGGAGAGGTGAAGTGACTTGGCAAAGACAGGGCAGGAAGGCTATAGCAGAGCTGGGAGGTGCACCCGAGATCTGTGAGCCCCTCGCTGCAACCACAGGCTGTCCTTCCTGCCTCCCCCTCCACCTCTGCTCGGCCGGCTTGTACAGCACCCGTTCAGATCTCCAGAAAACAAGACAGAACAGTGACCCGAGCGGCTGGGGAAAGAGGGGAGAAAGAAAGCCCGTTTATTTTTCTTTCTGCTACTTTATCTCACTTCAATGGGAGCAGTTGAAAATGTCGAGGATAAATGAAAACAACTGTTCGGCATCAGTCCATGTGGTTAACAAAGAACCCCAAACTCTTTTAAGTCCTACAACTAAAAGGTGCTGGCATAAAAAGAATAGCATTTTTCTTTGTAGAAATCATTTGTTGAACTCTCTAGTTCTGAATAGGACTCCTTTCCTTCTCCCCCTTCACTTCCTCCACACTTTAAAAACAAATTGCATGAAAAAGTGATATTCCCCATCGTTATGTGCTATATTAGATGTTTCTTGAGAAGCACTGTGTTGTTACCTACATATGACATCAGTCTAAGGTCCTGCCTTAGATGACATTCATTAAAAACTCAGTAGGAGGGTCACCCTCCCAAGATCCAATGGTAATCAGGAGTTGGTGTTAAATGCCAGGGCAGGAAACTATTTTCATCCTCAGCTGGACAGAAGATTTCCTGCTTTTTATGGGTCTGTAGTGCATCCAAAAGCACCTGTCCGTTCCCGACAGGTAGGAATGCAGCACCAGAGAAGGAAGATGGGAGGGTTCAGTATGAAGTTTCTCTGGATAACAAGGTGAAAATGCTTTGGAAAATTAAATCAGAAGCCAAGGGAAAATACTGGACTTTTGAAAGGAAATTGCTGATGCAATAAAGCAGAACAGACAACCAGAACAGGTTTATTAACCCAGTAAATAGGCTGACCAGCGTAACCTGGGCTGTAGAATAGGTTTGCCTGGTGAGAGAGACTGTGCTTTCTGCAGCATTGGCAACATATTGGTGCCTGGGTAGAAGCCTGTGGGGAAAATTTTGCTGTGAGGCTTTGATGCCTGCAGTGGGGAGAGTTTTAAAATTAATTCTGTCTCGGTCTGCATGGTGAGGCTGAAGTTGATTTTGTGCCTTCAATGTTGCTTGAGGAAGGCAGCCTTTCACCTGCCCTGTGATTGATACAGGTCAGGGGGAAGAGCACAGTTGTATTATTAGGGTGGGCCAGACCTCGTCCTTATAAAACTCTGTTTTCATATTTTTCTAATGTAGTTGAACTTCAGGTTGATATCTAACAAGTTGGGTGCCAACACTGGCCTTATTCCACTGAAAGAAAACAAGAAAAAATTACCAGAATGCACGTAGAGGGGAAAAATACATTATTTTTCCTATGTAAAACCCACAAATATTCATCTCAAAAAATCTGAAACGCATAAACCTGGAGGCTTTTGTTTGGAGCTGGCACATTATGTTCTGTGAATACCGCTGCCATCTTCTCCCTCCCCCTAAAGTTTCCCCCTTCCAGTTACAGCATAGTGAAAGAAAAAGCTAATTTGACATTTGTCTTTTGTTTTGAATTTCTGTTGGGGGAATGGAATGAGGAACATGGGGAACTCTGGAAAGAACAAGAAGAAGCGACCACCAACAACGCCTCACTCCTATATAAGCTTAGAACAGGGCCTATAATACCTGACTTTTCCCATTCCTCAGCTGTCCCCAGAGACCACGGGTTCCAGGGACAAACTACCTTTCTTAGTGTGCCCTGCTGAAATGACAACTTGTGGAGCTGGCTGATCTGGCCTTTGTTCAGATGGCTGAAGCCCATCCCATACAGATAATGCAGTCTCTGTATTTCCTTTGTTAACTGTTAAATAATGAAACCAAATGCCTCTGAAAATGTTGATTCAGCCTCTTTTTATGACAGTCTTTACTGTTGCAGATGATTATACGCATGATCCTCCCAACCCCCAGCTCTAGCCTTCTTAATGCACAGGAAAGCCTTACTCTGCAGCTTGAAATATGTTATCTTCTGGACACATCTGCCTCTGCTGCCAGCAAAGTCCTAACTGGGAAGGTCAAAAAGCCCTCCAAAAGTACCAGTTTTATTCCCTACAGGGTGCCAGGCACTACTTGCATTAGAAGGACAAAGTAGTGAAAGAGAAAACAAACTCTAAAAATATTCATGAGGTAAGAGATTCAGAGTGGGTTTTCCATAGTTTGGCAACCTGAAAAACATCCAGTACTCCCTAGTAGGCTCCAGGGAACCAGTAGATGCCACCTGCAAAGCAGGCATTAATTGTCTTCTCTACAGTCTTAGAGATGCCTGTTTTGGCCATGCTGATACAGAGATCTTGTAAGACTGGAGGTGCAAGTCTAAGAAGGAGGCGAGTAAAATGCAGGAAGAAGAGGTCTGCTGTTCTGAAGGGAGCAGAACCTGCTACCATGTTGTGATCTGGCTCAGGGCAAATCTTTACATTAGTTGCTTATAAGGAGCTATTTAGATGGATCCTGGCTTTGCAAAGCTTGGTTTTATGGAAGTCCTGAGCTTTCACAGTTTTACCTGTGAAGGTGGTGAGAACATATGCAATGTTCTCAGGATTCACTATCAGCTAAAAAATCAAATCACAGACCATTTGAAATTCTCAAGCTTGGGAGAAACGTGGATCCTAGTACATCTCTACATCCATTACCCATCCATAAAGCAGCGGTGACACCAGCCTAACTCCTCACCAGCAAGCTGTGAAAAAAAACCCACATTATCATCATCATTTATGAAATGCTTTGATTTCTTTGTGATAAATGACATAGAAGAGGCCACAAGGAAATGAATAATCCCAACTTCAGAGTACTTCACACTACCCCGTTTGAGTAGTGTGCTGAAAAGAGATGACCTGGGACCACATGTTGATCACAGAAGTTAAAGTAAAATATTCAACATTTGCACATTAAGCTAGCACTCCTTCTAGGTTGTTTAATGAGGCAAAGATGCTACCAAAATTAAACCAAAGCAAAAACAAATAAGAAGGGTATCTCTCAGCCACTGGCAATTCCATAGCTGCAAGAATATCCTTCATTTTCCGGACTCGCATCTATCTATGCAGGGAATATCTAATGGAGACAGAAAACTAACAGGGTGAGCAAACAGGCTCAAACAAGGATTCACATTTGTCATGTGTGAGGGTGGTAAAGCCCATCCATTCACTGGCATCTATTTTGCTCCCTTCTGCGTTTAGACTCTGGAGATCTCCTCCCTTCATTGGTCTGAGAGGTTCTTTTCACTGTGCTGTGTAGGAGGAAGGGAAAGACGAAGCAGCAAAATCAGCTGACCTGATTTCCCCTTCTGATTTCTCAGCCCAGAGTAATTCCACCAAAGTGAAATGAATTCAGAAGAACAGTGAGCAAGATCAGAATTAGTCTCTAAAAATTTATTTAGAATTCCCTGAGGATGACAGAAGGGAAAAACTGGGGATGTGCTGAAACATTGCCCCGGGCACATTCAGCAGTTATTAAAAAGAATTCACTTCCATGCAAATTGTATTTCATCAGCTAATTAAGAAGGTATTTATCCTCTGCTTTAATTAATATCTTGTACCTTCCTTCTGAAATACTTAATCATGGAATGAAATCATCAGAGAAATATTGCCCTGAAGTTAACATCGGCATTTTATATCTCAGCAAATCTCACGTGTGTGTGTGTATGCATATATATATATATATGCGTGTGTGTATATTTTAATAGCAGTAATTATAAACTACTCTGCCAACTTATAGGGCTGCTTTACATTTCTGGCTTGCTGCCAGGCTTTTTTTTTTTTTCCCCAGCGCCTGATGAATAGCAACTGTTGTGAACGCTAGATCTGTGCTCCATTTAAGCAATATCCCCAAAGAAATCGGTCTTCTTAGCCGTTAAGCACAACTTTGTTAGGCAGTGCCTGGGGCAATTGACAAAACCCATTTGTTAACTAAAAACTGTAATCAGTGGTTTGTATATCAGCAGCGTATACTTTCGGTAAGGCCACATTATAATAGATGGAAAATCGGTTATTTCCTGAGCATCAACAACCAATTTTCCACCAGTTAGGCTAGAGATGTATATCCCAGAGGAATGTAGGAAACAGAATTAACTGGTATCAGTTTAAGCATGGGAAACATGTTAGCAAAACTTGATAGCAGACTTTCCAAACAAACAAATTCCATGCTGCAATGTTGTTATTGCCACCTGTATTTCAAGTACAAGTTACAAATCTTGCTAGACTATTAATGTTGCATTGAAGTGGAAGACATTTTCTGGGAGAAGGTGCAGCTTTTGGCATTTGGAATATCTCAATCCAAACTGCTTACAGTCCTAAAAGAAGTGTTACAATTTGACCAGAAGTTATGGGATTGAGGCAGGTGCTGCTGAAAACCTTTGTCACACAGGAGAGAATCTGAGGATAATAATCCCATCTGGTCTTATAAATTTATGAATTTATGAGATGAACCCTCACTTCCTGAAGCAAGCCTTACTCTTGGCATTAAATCAATGGGCAATGTTGATTCTGCTCTGCCAGTGGAGCATCACTCACATAAGCGCTGCCGTCCCATTCATCTTGGAGACATTCCTCACCCAGAATCCTTGATTCAGCTGAGCTAATCCATTAATATAAATAAAAACAAACACCAGCAGGATGTAGCTTATCAGTTATTTCTGAAATGTTCTTATCTCTTCTAGAGTTTCTCACTGGGAAATAATGTGTAAACATTTTTTCCCCTTTCCCTTGCTATCAAATGTATGGCTGGAGTGCACCATAATTGGTAAGCTGCAAACCAGCGGTCACAAGCCTAATTGGAACAATTCACTTACTTCAGTAGTCTTAGAGATTTTGGGAGTTTTGATTCAAGAGCTGGAAAATCAGGTCCCAGATGCAAACGATTACACGTGTCACTAGCCAATGCCACAGAGAGGTCACCAGACCCAAGTTTCAAACCTTTAAGTGGAGGAGGGAAATCTCACTATGTTAACAATTCCCTTTTTTGTTTCTCTACTTAACATGATAAATTATTAGAACATTATTAAGTCAAGCCTTTGTTAGAGAGGATGACAAATGCCTAACGAAGTGAAAGTGGGATGCTGCTGAACTGAGTGGCCTGTGGATCTTGCTGTTATAAAGAGAATGATTGCAATTCCTTGTGACGTTCTTCACTGAAAAGATAGATTAGTAGGCAGGCATGTGCTGGAGTTGTAAGTTACAACTTATCTCAGAAGGTTTTAACTTCATGCTTTTGCGTGCCTAAGAAGTAATTTTTAAAGGCAGCTTTAGCCTTTATGAGTCCCTGTGGACCACTGCACAAATCTGTAGCTGCAAAGACTGTCCAGGCTCTTTGATGAGGGCCTGGGAGTTCAGACAGGACAAGAGGAGTCACAACTCAGTTTCTGTTCCTGAGAATGTCACCAACTCTGGTCGTGCCATTAAAGTTCTCCAGGCTCCAGATTTCCGTATAAAACAGGCACAGTAAGATCTGGAGTCTTTTAATGTTTTGTTAATACTTGAGAATGGGTTTTCTAATACTTCAGAAAGTGTTGCCTAAATGGCCTCATCAAGAAGTAGTGCTTCAGATCAGTGCTGAGTTACGGGATGCCCGGTGTCCACACCTTTGTCTTTCTCTTGGGCTTGTTGCTGAAAACAACACTGTAAAGGCCTCAAAGTCCTGATGGGGTTGGTGCAAGGTCTGATACAAGGAAACTTGGTGGCCTACTCTCTAATCCACCCATGTCCATGCCTTGTCCCCCTTCTTCCTTCTCTTCAGAACAGTCCATGTTGTCCTCCCATCAGTGGTTCCCACATCTTTTATGCTAACTAGAGAGTTTAGAATCCATGCCTCTAATTCTGGGCCCATTAATGCCTGAAGCTGGAAATTGGCCTTTATTACACAGGAACAGTCTGAACATCCTGAGGTTCATCTCCTTGTCTAGGAAAGATGGGAGCTATCCAAAAATTTTCATCTGCCAAGCTTAGAATAAAAAAAAAATAGATCAAAAATAAGAATTCTTGGGATTTATCCTGGGGACAGACATATTGACAGATCACAAGGACAGACCCACAACCTTGCATCCCTGGAAAAACAGACCATTTCAGATATTTTAAAGGCTTTTTTGATTTGTTCAGGAGTCTTTTCAGATTTGTCTCAGTTCTTGTATTATCTGATCAATCCCCTCATTAAGCAGTGGAGATGGATGCTGCTGAGAATTTTAGTAGATTTAGTAGATGTGACAGACATTAATTGTTTTACTTTTCCTTTTTCAATCACAAGAATGACATTCAAGTACCAAAGAAGAAAAGACATGGATGTTCAGCCATGTGATTAGGAGGGCTGAAGTAGAATATGCATGTGTATACAGAATATATCTGCAAACCAGGCTGTGATTTACTGCTAGGCTTAAAAATGCTTTAAAGACTTCTAAGCACAGGAAGAAATATGTTGTTAGTAAAGCTTCTGTGTTATCAGCCCAGCTAAATAATGATGTGCAATGTGTCATGTGTAAAGAATATATTAATGCTTGGATAAATATTTTCCTAATGTCTGCTTGGTTGGTATCTCCTTGGCATATAACCAGCGGATAGTAAATAACACTCATGACTCTGTTTACTTAAGGTCTATTTTCTCTCTTGTCTTTTACATTGGCAATAATTTTGGGGGCTACAGGGGAGGAAAAGGCAGAGGGAACTGGAGCCTTATAAAATGTTTGTTTTCCTTACAAATTTCATGAGAAATAAACTGTTTATGCTTTAGTGTATCACTGCCATGGAAATGTTAGATGATTTTGTGTGACCGTCAAAGTGTTTAATGTGTAGCCAAGCAGTAGCATTATAGAGAGTGGGAGGGGAGGAAAACGAGAAACTGAAAGAACACAATGAAAAAAACAAATGAGTCCACTTTACCTCGTAGTTCCTAGCACATTATTTTTCCTTGCTTGTGGGCATGACTTAATGCTGGTTACTCCCCTTGGCTTCAAACTGCATTCATTTTAATCGTCTGTTTTGACAACCTCTTTCCCCTTCGGGCTCATCTCTAATTGAATTTGTCATGCGATCCTCACCTCCCCTGAAATCGTTTGTACGGGGGGGAGACTGGGAGGGAGCCGGACCTAGGTTGGTTTCTTTAGTGTTACCTCCAGAAATGAGCTTGTTCCAGTCCTGCCTTTGGAGCTGTGAGTCTTGGCATTCAGTCTGGTATCCCACAAATGCAGTTGTACTCCTAGGTCTAATCTGATACCTTCACACAGGGCTCGGTGGACTTACAGTTTGGATCCCTACCAACTCCTGCCCTTCTCTGCTGTCTTCCATGTCACAGGGTTAGACGTGCCCTTAAAGAGCTATTTCTTTTGAGATTAAATTTCTCCCTGCACTCCCAAAAATACAGCTTTCCAGATAAATTCTATCCTTTATGACTTCCTTGTACATCAAGGGATGTCCATAGGGTGCACAGAGTGGACTTTAGAGTACCTGAAGAAAGGATGTAGACTTGAAATACTGCAGCTTTACAGACCTGTGCATCAGGCATGCAGGCATGGCAAGATTTGGCATGTGATGTTCAGTGAGGGCCCAACTGTGGTTTGTGCTAGTGGTCAAGGCGGAACTTAAGAATGATATTTCTTTATTTTTCTCACTCCAGATGTTCTCAAGCCTATCAATCACAAATTCTTAACAAAGGAAAAGAACATTTTTAAAAAGCCAACCTGAAAGCAAGTTCCCATACAGATACACATTTTTTATATAAAAGAACTGGCTACCTCTTTGTCTCTAACTCTACAATAACAAAATTAAATTCTCCTTGTATCCAAAATGAGGGTTGGCTGTTTTTTTATTTTTTTGTTTTTGACATTTCTATTGCTGAATTCATCTGAGCAGTTCCATCTTGCAACCTCAAACTGATAGTATTAAGCGTGGGGGGGGATTAACATAAGAACACTCATCTTGTTCCTTAGCATAAGTGGAGCCATCATGTTGTCTTCATCTACTCAAAAGTGCTGTGTCAACATGTCCCTGCAGCAAAAGTGTTCATGGTATCTAGATAACATGTGTCACGTGCTTGACACACCACCGTGTTATCTCATTTGGCCAAACACTAAAGATAGTGTCATGGAAGTGTACATGTGCTTTAGACAAGGTCTGTGATAAACTCAGCTTTACAACCTTTATTATCTGGCTGCAGCATAAACAAAAATATGACAGAATTATATTTTCTGCATTTTAAAGATAATCTGAAGGAGAAGTTGCATTATAAAATCAGAAGTGTTACACTTAGGAAGTCAGAACGTTTCCCAGCATAATCTACAAAATTTCCTACCTCTCCCTACAGGGTGCCTAAGTACAAAAGAGATGCTTACTATTTTTTAACTAAATGCTAGCTAAGTATTTGTTTTGCTTTCTAGAGGCAGACATCTTCTAAAGCGTTTGTCTAAAAATCATCAATTTATTCCATTGTTTTTAATCGATTCTTTGCTTTGAACAGAAAATCTATCCCTCCCTTCTTTGGCCCCTTCTCAGAAACAACTCCGTTTTTTCTTTGTATTGCCAGACTAGAAAGGAAATACTTTGAACCCTCCAAAACCCTGTTGTTTCACTGATGAATCACAGAATTCAGTGGTGGCCTAAGAGGTTACTTTTCCTACAGCAATGCAATCTGGAGTAGATGAGAAATCAAACTACTTATGGCAGTGCCACTGTAAAGTGGATAAATATTTCCAGATACTGGATTTCAATTTGATATATTATTTTCTTTCCCTTTCTTATATACAGATGATGTGAGGGCCTTGAAAATAAAGGATAAAATGTCAGGGGGACAGAGGTAGAAAATGAAGATTAGTTCCCCTTTCTTCTATCTTCACCTCCCAGGGAGAAGTTAATTTTGGCTGTGTTTACTCCAAGTTCATAGAAGGGAGAACACTAAAGAGCTTACTTCTTGTAAAAGTTAGTTGCCAAATGAAATGGAAAGAAGAAACAATAAAAGAAGAAACAATAACAATAACAATAACAATAACAATAATAAAGACCAAATTTGAATGGGAAGGGGGGAAGCTAATATCCTCTCCAGACTTCATCTCTCTCCCCTTTGGCATCTTTATTTGCCAATTCATTAGGAAATAACTTCTCAATATTTTGCTCTAATTTGAGTGGACAGATACTCTTTCTCCACAAAAGGAAGTGGTATGAAGAAAGCCTGTCAGAGTTAGTTTGGCATTTTCTTTTGTTGCATTTCATGTTTATTGACCATTTTTTTCCTTCCCACAAATAAACTCAATAAGATAGACTTGAGTCCCATGGCAACAAGGAAATAGAAATCATGCTTGTAGGCATATGCCTTGGTCTACAGTCTCAGAAAGATATGCCAGGGAACAAGTTTGACAGATCAACATTACATGTATCTTTTACATGCTGGCAAGAGTCCTTTTATTTAAGATAAACTGAGTACTGAGTAAGTAGAAATATTGAGATTTAACCAAGATGGAAGCTGCTTAACCAGCATGGAAAGGCATGGCCAAATGATATTATATGTACACCGTGGTGCAAAACATCTGAAGCTTGTGAGGTCCCATGGTTACAACTTGCAGGAAGACTGGGAGAAATCCAGCCAACCCTGCTCTGAAGGCCTAGCTTCATTCCCCTCATCTTCTTGGCTCACTGGCAGGAAACTCTGGGTGGGGTTTATGGACTCAGTTTTGCGGGAGGTCAGCTGAGGGGCTTGTAAGTCCCTGATGGCCTTGGAATCCAGCAGAGCAGGAATGGATCTGGTTCCCATGACTCTGCTTACTGGCTGTTCTGAAAATTAAGTCCAGAAGCTTCCAGAGCAGTGTAAGCAATAGATGTTGTCCAGCTTATGTCTGGCCTGGATAAATATTCACTTAGAGGCTTGCACTCAGCACGGAGCCAGGATACACCTGCATCCAGGTGGAAACCAAACAGGATTTCCCCAGAGATCAGCTCTTCTGAAGGGGACATGCAGAGGATCAGGGAGGGTCTCCAATACACACAGAGTGTTGGTCTGAATCCCACATCACTGATGTAGCTAATTACCCCCAAAGTCACTCTCCGATTATCTATTCCTTGTCACTTTGATTCGACCTCTTCACTATCACTGCCTCATGTGCCTGAGCACAGCCTTGCTGAAATCACTGTTCTGCATTAGCAGGCTGCTGGAGTGTAATGGTCAAGTCTCAAGCCCATCAAAATCAACATACGGGCTCCCCAGGGCTCACTGGGGCTTTACAGTGACTTCCCAACATATGGCCCACTTTTCTGTCTGCAGCAAGCTCACACAGTAAAGCAGCCAGTGGGGCTGGTTTGGAAATTGCAGCTAGCAATGTCTGACATGATCTCACCTTAATCACAGATCAAGGTAATTGCCAGAATCACTGCTGCAAACTTCTCCGACTGATTCCTGTCAAGCGAGCGAAGCTGTTAACCTGAAATGTCCCCCTGCGCCTTCACACACACTGTTTTATTGTAAAACAGTGGTTAAATAAACAGTCCTCATCTGCTCTATGTGAAGGAAGAGCAACCCTTATCAGGAGAGGAGAGCTGTGGATCTGCTCCTTACAAGGTTATGCTTGCTCTCAAAAACATTCATCCGCCGTCTGGCAAAGCAGTCCCAAAAAACTACAGCGGAAAGCAACAGAGCCGGGCATTTCTTTCTAGGACAGACACGAGGTGGTGCTCTTATGTCCATGAATTATGGTGCTCTTATGTCCCAAAGTCATTGTCCTTTTATGTTTGCGAGTCGTGGTGCTGTTACGTGCCCCAGGTTGTGGCCGTCGGGGTGAGGAGTGGAGCCTGCAGCCCTGTGCAGTGTGGCCAGGGAGCAGTGCTCCGCATGGCAGGCAGAGCATCACTTCAGCACTTCTCTGTGTGTGGGTGTGCTCCCAGAACTGGACGTGCAGAGATGCAGTTAGGGCACTGCAGACGCTGTGGGGTGTGATGAGGTGATGCAGAGCAAATAAAGCTTAATTAGCACACAGTGACCCTTAACAGTAATTTCCTGTGTGACGAAATACCCACCGCAAGTGATCAAAACTTACCACTTAATCACACAGCATTTTTTCTTGGAAATACACATTTACTTTGAGCTTTCATGTTTTCCTCTTTTTTCCTCAGGGAAAGGGTAAAACGTACCTCTAAT
The DNA here is from genome assembly GCA_026546715.1 of Gallinago undulata. Lineage (NCBI taxonomy): Eukaryota > Metazoa > Chordata > Aves > Charadriiformes > Scolopacidae > Gallinago > Gallinago undulata. Next base: position 25,550,443 of record JAOTQQ010000004.1, read on the forward strand.
ACAGACTTGAATCTGCAGTTCCCCCTCTGCTTTTAATTCTCATGGCTAGCATGGAATTTTCCCCTCTCTGATTTGTGGGCATGTCCCTGAGAAGTTTTCCAGTGCTGGGGGAAGACAGCAGGACCCAGCAAAGTTTCAAATGACTCATTGAGAAGGACTGTTTGGGCATCGGTAAAGGGTGCTATGGACTTCAGGACATCAGTCTGAGGCACAATGCAGGACTCCTCTAGCACCCCAAGGCAATGGATCTGGTGACTTAGGTGAGTGATGCCCAAAGAAAAGAGAACTCCATAGCGGAGAACACAGATTGTGCACCAGAGTAACACAGGGGAATTACTTCCAGCCTTTGTGTCTTTCCTTCTCCACTTTCTACCTTCATAACACACTAAGCTGACCAGCCTAAGGTCCATGGGGCAGAACATGACAGGATGGACCAAAAATCTGGCTGTCTCTCCCTTTCCATCCCTGCTGTGAGGTGGGGTGACAACCTAAGTTGAGAGAAAATGAAAAGGACAAAATGTGTCAGTGCTGCTGCTTCACAAGGAAGAGCAAAAGTCACTGGTTAAAGCAAAATAGCCACAGGGCTCAGTGACAGAGGAGGAAAAGAAGACATTTCTGTGTGGGTGTTGGCAGGATAAAGGGTTTTGAGAGCAAGCGTTGGTGGCATCTGGCATGCAGACACTTCTGGAAGGGTGACTCAGGCAAAGAGTGCAGTGAGGTCCACCAGGCCGTGCAGGCAGACAAGGAGACCTTTCCAGGAGGTGAAGTATTGAGTTTGGAGTGGAGGGAGTTTGCTGGAGAATACTCTGGCTGGTTTTGCAAGAAGGAGTGGGCAGAAGGAGGATGACGCTCAGTATGCCTCCTTCTACTCCAGGATACCTCGTGTTTAATTGGCAAGACGGATATTTGGAGACAGTCAGAGACTGGAGTTATGCCTAGGTATGGGATCAATCATAGAACCATCTCAGAATCATAGAGTGATTTGGGTTGGAAGGGACCTTAAAGATCATCAAGTTCCATCTCCCCTGCCACAGCCAGGCACATCTCCCGCTAGACCAGGTTGTTCAAAGTCCCATCCAGCCTGGAACTGAACATCTCCAGGGATGGGGCATCCACAGCTTCTCTGGACAACCTTTTCCAGTGTCTCATCACCCTCACAGTAAAGAATTTCTTGCTCATATCGAATCTAAATCTACCTTCTTTCAGTTTAAAACTGTTACCTCTCCTTCTATCGCTCCACTCGCTGATAAAGAGTCCCTCCCCATCTTCCTTTTAGGCCCCCTTTAGGTACCAGAAGGCTGCTGTAAGGTCTCCCTGGAGCTTTCTCCTCTCCAGGCTGAACAACCCCAGCTCTCTCAGCCTGTTTTCATAGGAGAGATGCTCCATCCCTTTGATCATTTTGGTGGCCCTTCAGTGGACACGTTCCAACAGCTCTGTGTCCTTCTTGTGTTGGGAGCCCCAGAGCTGCATGCAGTACTCCAGGTGGGATCTCACCGGACCAGAGTAGGGGGACAGAATCACGTCCCTCAACCTTCTGGCCACACTCCTTTTGATGCAGCCCAGGACAAGGTTGGCTTTCTTGGCTGTGAACATACATTGCCGGCTCATGTTGAGCTTCTCATCAAACAACACCCCCAGGTCCTTCTCAGGGTTGCTCTCAATCCATTCTCTGCCCTGCCTGTATTTGTTCTTGGGGTTGCCTCGACAATTTGTAGCTTCCTTACCTGACCGAAAGACTCCCCAAAGAACTAGTCTATTAAAATGCACTCTTCAGTTTTTGCTGTGTGTTTTACTGAGAGTCCAGATTTCTTTCTGCCTTCCAGTTTGGTCTTTGTTGTTGTTACTGTTGCGTTTTAAAGGAGTCTGTTAGAGATGAGAAACAGCATGTCTCAGCACACAGCACCTGGCTCACAAGTGCACGGGTGTGCCAGGCCTGGGAACGTCATTAGCAGAGTTGTTTAGAGAAAAGGGTTAGTTAACCACAAAACTGCTCTGCTGATAATTTTTTTAACTGCTCCCGTGGTCAGAAGTGTGGTCAGGCTCACAGCATCCAGGAGCTGTTAATCACCTGTCAGCGGGCTCTTGCAGTGTCTTCTGCAATTGCGGCCCTTGTTGTTTGAGGCCCTGTCAGCAAGGGAAATGAAAAGAACAATATTCGTAAAGCTTTAGAGAAGGAGAGAACAGAGCGGTGGCTGAATCTCATCTGTGGTGTATCTCATCTGGGAGTGGATTTAATTTGCTAAAGGAAACCCCAATTCTTATGGCAGTAAGGGATCGTGCAATTAGCATTATTTTGCAGCTGAATTTTTAATGAATCCATACAGCCTGTCTTTTTTTCTGTTACTCCACCCCATTCCTTACAACTTCTGAATCCATGGGCTAATTTCAACAAAACTGGACACATGGGAGAAGTCTTGTGCATATTAAGTTCCTACATCTCACAAAAATAAGGCTGAATAGGATATAAAAAAATAGGATAGAAGAGAGGAGTGCTTAATGTCCCTTCTGGGAGAATACAATCTCAGCTCTTTTGTACCTCAGACACTAAGACACTGGCAGAAGTTGCCCAGGGAAGTTGTGGATGCCCCTTCCCTGGAAGTGTTCAAGGCCAGGCTGGTTGGGGTTTTGAGCAACCTGGTCTAGTGGGAGGTGTCCCTGGCTGTGGCGGGGGAGTTGGAACTAGATCTTTAGATCCCTTTTGACTCTAATTTCTTTGATTCTATGAAATTTTTTGGGTCCGCTTATTTCAGGGCAGTCTTTAGCCAGAGAGTTCTGTCAGAGACAAGACTCTGCTCTCCATCCCAAACAGAACCTGAGAGAGTGGTGCAAGTGCCTGACATTTTGGAGAACTCAGGATTTAGAATCCGAGAAGGTGGCTGAAATCCTAAACATGGAAAGTAACTGAGCAAACACTTCTTGCTACTTATCCAAAGCCCTTGTTGGAACCCATTCAGGGGTGAAGGGACAGGGGTGTCACATTGTGGGATAAGAGCAAGAGGAATTCCCCATCAGCACCTTGAGGTGTTGACTGTATGCGAAAGGGAAGGAGGGATGCATTTAACACCTTCTAGGTTCATCATGGGCTTTGTAGAGTGGGGAGTGCAGAGAGCTTCACAGTAGCCACTCAAACAGGATTCGATCACAAGTAGAAGTCCCTGCTTTGATAGGTAAAGGAGACAGGTGAAGATGGGAGGTGGCATTTGTAGGTCTATGGTCTGGGTGCTCTCAGAGAGGAAGTCTTCACCTGGAGTAGCAGGATGCTCCAGAGCTGCTTCTACTTGCTGCTTGAATGGTACTCATTATTTGGCATGAACTCACACTTTCATTGCTAACAATGAATTAATTCTCAAGGCTTTGCCAGGTTGATTGAGCTGCAGCTTTCCTGAGGGTTGTGCCACTAAGATGCTCTTTGCTCCACACACTGGGCAGTTGTTTGTCTACCTTTCCCCAGATAATTAATGAACTCAGTATGTTACAGGGGTTTGATCTATGACTTCACCTTTCCCTCACACATGAGAGACCCCTTATACCTGAAGGAATGTCACTGAGGCTCCAGCACTGCCTTGAAGCAGTATAGAGTCAGATTACTGTCTACCTTGGATGCCTCCCTTGTGTATCTTACTTGCTCAGAGTTATTTGATCAGTGGAGCTAATGGTGGAAGAGAGCAGAGGAGATTCCACACCCTGAGGTCCACAACTAGTCATGTGGACATCATCTTTGTGACTTTGCAGAGGCCTTAGTTTCTTGACATCTAGATATCTTTGACTGAGAGTTTAGCCTCCTCAGAAAAGGGGTGCTTAGGGCTAATCTCAGTCTTCACGCTGTCTGGGTGAAGCTGAACAAGTGAGGATGGAGGATACCAAAATGCCCTCCTGGCTTAACCCTTTTAGTTAAGAATATGTGGTGATGCTTTGAGAGATTCCTGTCATACGGCCTGTCTTAGACACAGTTCTTAGGAAGTTGTAGTGATCCAAGGTACAGAAACAGCTCTTACCCTAGCTCTTATCTGAGCTTTACGGAAGATCCAAATAGTCTTCAAGAAGCCAGGAGCTCCAGGACTGCCACTTATTTGGACTCCTCCCCGTGCTTCCTGGGCTTCTCTTTTCCTGAGTCTGATGGGGGAAGAGGATGTTCCAGAGATCATCAGATCATGCGTTGAGGGCATAGTGAGAAGAACATGCCTGGTGCCATCCTGTTTGTTTCGTGTTTCAAAGTTACCAGGAGAGATGGAAAGTTGTAATAATGAGGTAGTGTGTCCATTTTAATCGTAACCTCTCCTCTTTTGTTGTTATTCCTCTTTTGTTACAATATAGGCAAGGAATCTTAGTCATGACAATGAATTCAACAGCCCTCCAACGAATAAAAGCAGATGGCTTCACACTCTTACACAGTGAATTGTAAGAGAGAAGAGTCATTAAGGGCAATCAATGATGAGAGATTTTTCAGCTCCAGTAACTCATTTAGGTGTGTGAAGAGAGCACAGAGAGTGAGTACTTGCCATATTTAGGCAGATAGTGTTTGCAGTGAGAAACATTATGTGAACCTGCCTTTTTTCCCTTACAGCTAATAGAAGCAGGTGGCCGTGCAAAGTCCCAGTCTGAAGTGCTTTTTCACTTTGAAGGCTTCAGAATACAATGCTTTCTTTTTCTCCTTGAGGCATGAGTGAGAAGTTAAGACTGCTTGCAACCTGGCCTAGCAAATGCATACTTAACCCGATGGAAAATACTGGCTATATTTGTTCAGAATTGAGAGGGAGGAAGAAAGCAAGGCTGATGTTATATTCAGGCTCTTCTGAGCCTCTTCTGCTGTGTCCTGCCATTTTCACCTCAGAGAAAGAGTGTTATGCCTTCAAATAAGGCAGATAATGTGATTTTGAAATCATGCAGTGGCTTATGCAATTTATATAACAGCTCAAATAGCTTTTTCTTTAAACAACAGTTCTTAATATTTCTCTAAGTAGCTTTTTTTTTTGTCCTGAAAAAAAGGATAAAGAGTAAGAAAACATCCTGGGAAGAAGCTGCAAGTAACTTTTGTTGCTTTATCTCAAACAGTAGTTGATCCTACTTCAGGAGTAAAGTCCAGAATAAGCTGGAGCAGCTGCAGTGTCTTCCCTACTGGAAAGAACACATCAGAAGCCTTCTCTGATTTATCTCGGTTAAATGCTGTCATGGGGAACAAATGTAGCATCTGTTTCTTCAGGTATTTTGAAAGAAAAAATCCTCACTCTCTTGCTGGTACAAAGAATGAACAATATTTGTATTGTTCTCTGTCTCCTTACTCTGGCAGCCTTCTGAACTACTTTCTGTCTGCCAGTCTTTCTTCCCATTGAGGAGCAGAGGTCAATGCCCAGAAGCACAGTGAGGGGTAGTAGCAAACTGACTCCTTCCATACAATTGAGAAGAGTCCTTCCAAATCTGAAGGCTGATTTTCAGTTTCCTGGGATGCGCTGGAGTCAGTGAAGTTCTTGTACACCTAAACACTTCTTAAATGCTTTCTTCCCATCACAAAATGGTTGGACTAGATGACCTTTGGAGGTCCCTTCTGGCCTGGACGATTCTATGATTTTGTAATATTTAAAGCAGTTTTGTTACCCCTTCCACATAACAGTGCTACAAAAAATTGAAGGCTAAAGAAAGGCAAGAGAAATTGCCATCTCCTCAGGAAGGAATCCAGCATATGCCTTCTAACCAAGAGAAAGGGCTTTACAAGGCCATTTTGTTTTCATTAAAAAAATGTGTGACCATGATACTCAGTGGGTCACAATAGGATTCAGCTATCTAAATGTGTCTAGTGCCATAATGTATACCTGGGGCTTCCAGCTGCCATTCAGATACATGTGGATCACCCCCAGGTCTTTGTGAAATCTGCCTCCCCTGTGAAGATGCTTTAGAAACCACGGAGAATCTAGTATGTCTTGTCAACTGAATTATTCAAAACTGCTATTCTTCTTTTTCTTTTCATCACAACATTGTTTCAAAGTGTTTCCTAGTTTTGGAACGAACCCTAGTATCTACAGAAAAATTATCCTGAAAGAGGTCAAGTGTATCCACCTGCAGGATTCGTTGAGAAGGGCACTGCTAGAGGAAGGGGGAGTTTTTTAAGAGAGAAATTTTATGAGAGCCCTGGGTTGCCAAAACAAAAGCTTGACCAACTTGAGAGCTCCATTGTGAGACAGGGAGGGTAAAAAACCTTCATTTGATATATAGTCCCTAAAGTCAAATGTTTGTGCTCTCTAAGACAAAGCCAATGCAAAAGTCCACTAAGGACTGATGGTAATTTTAAGTGATGGATGTGGGTTTTTTTTGGTTGACAGCATTTTTTTTTAGCATGTTTAAACGAAGAATAACATGCAAATGTGTAATTACTAGCATGTTTTCTGAATAAGGCTTTTTAAAGCAAAAAATCATGTAAAGAGTTGTAAGTTGTAAGTGTAAGGGTGTTTTTTTTCTGAGTTTCCCTGCTCTCTGATACGTTGTTATGACTTTTGTTTTTACTACGTCGGAGCCATGGATTAGTTTTGCCAAGAAAAATCTTCATGTTCTTGTGTGTCTGTACAGCAGTCAGAGCAAGTTTCTAGGATGTTGCTTGCTTTTGCAGAGAGATTTGTTAGCAAAAACTATCTCTGTGTACTATAGAAGGACCATGAACAAACAGCATTTCTGGATTAAATATGTGTTGCTTTCAAACCAGGCATAGAAAGATGAGTTCACTTGCAGGTGAGCCTATCAGTCAGACCTGCACGAAGAATGGCTGGTTTTCCCCCAGTGGTCACAAGGAGAAATTAGGAGGGGGAGGGAGAGAATTGTATTTTGTCAGACCAAATCATAGCATTGTGGGTCCTTTGGCGAAACAAGGAAAATAAAATCAGTCAATCTGGGCCACTCCATTTCACGTTCAGGTTATTTAACTCTGAAGTTAGTTTTCAAAGAATGATCTCAGAACCAGCAGAGCAGACTTCAAAAATGCATAGATACAGGAGTAAAAAAAACAACCTGCGTGGTCAATTCGTAACTGTTTTTGGAGAGACAGCGTGATTTAAGGACTAAGTTTTTCTCAAAGTTTTGAAAGTCGAGCCTCCTTCAAAAAAGGGTGAAAGCACTTCACACTCCCCCCAAGTATGTAAATTCAGCAAAAGCTTGGACAGCAGCTTTTGTAGCACTTCATGATGGGCTTCTTTTTATACTTTAAGTAGGGAAATTAAAATCACTCCTGAAGGCGAGGAGCAATTTGGAGCTACTGTTTCAGACTCTCTGCAAACTCAGGATAGCATTGCTGCGTTATTGTCACTACAACTGTTATAGGTTTTGTGTACTGTATATGCTATAGCAGGTAGTCTTTAAATTCTCTAGATAGAAATAAGCAAATATGCAATATATGTAGCATCATAGATTATGCCTTCCTTTTTCAAGAATATCTTCGTGAAGTTATTAGCTAGGACCTTGGGTGCTTCACTTTAGGTGTATGTAGACAGACATTTCTGAGCATCTGAAACTATGAGTGTCCAAAGGAGCTCTTAAGCTTTCTGTTTTCACCCATTCCTCTTGCCTCCCCACACCTAGAATCACAGAGTATTTTTGGGAAACACTGAATTACGTTGTTTATGTCAACATGAACTTGCATTTCAGATCCAGCACTGCTCTTGATCCCCTTGTGACCTTCAGTGCTCTTCACTGCTCATTGCCTGATTTTCCTCATTTATGGATAAATAATCACCCCACACTTGCCATAGGGGCTAACTGATTGCTGATGATGTACTTAGACAGCAGCAATGGAAAACACTGCTGAGAGAAGGCTCATTTGATCAGTGCTGAGCTGTGAGATCTGTGTGTGGCACAGAAGGTGTATTACCCCTAAACATCTAAAGGAAATCTCTATTGGAGAGAAACTCCCCAGACAATCTACAGAATCTCTGCATTTTGCATTTCTAGATCCACAGACTGTCATAGGCATCTCCCTTGAATTTCCTGTTTTACAATTACGCCTAAAATGAATGACATGCCTTATAGGCAGCTGTCAAATATGCTCCTAGGCAGCACTGGTGATGCCTTTGCAAGTAGCATGAATCTATTTGTATGTAGTATTGCAGTGATGAAGGGACATCTCACAGGGACCAGCTTCAGCAGTATTCACTCCTGTCTCCTTTGAGAGGGCAAAGGCAAGACTTGAACACTCATGTTAACTATCATCCCCAGTTTATTACCCTGGGGAGGAATAAAGGTTCTTTCTGGGACTGTGGGACCATGAAGGTTCATGCTGGTGTGCTTTCCAAAGGATAGGCTCTATGGTCATGGCCCTTTCCCAGTTCTTCTACTCACACACCAAATCAGCCAGGCTTTTTTTCTGGAGTGTTGAGTCATTATGATAGAAGCTCCTGAATGGCAATATCATTTCAGAAAATGCAGGAGCTACAGCAGGGGAGTTTGCATCCCCCACATAATTCAGTCTTATACATATTACATGCTCATTCCCATTTTACAGACAGTAAGACCATGGGCAACACTTCTTTCATTTGGTTATTTTCTGTCCAGGAAGCCACAGCCCTGGGTATCCACATATTTATGCTTGACTACAGAAGATTAAGCTCTCATTACAAGTCAATGGCCAGTCTGTTTTCCCAGATAAGTTCTCTAGGAATTCTCTTCCCCTCCCCAGTCCCAACACCCCTGAAGCCTTTGCAAAATATTCTTTTTTGGTTTTTGACAATATCAGTTTCATATTCCTTTTGCCAGCTAAAGGATTTCTGGGCAGGTTGACAGACATAACATCTCTTTCTTTTAAAAACAGTCCATATTCTGAAGTGATAGGTTGGGAGCTGTGTTTATCTTAACTCAAATTGCAGAGCTATCACTCAAGCTGGGAAGATCTCTCTCAGCTTTTTCAGAAATTAAAGACCACTTGCCTTCATCTTTGTCCAGGTTCCTTTAAAGTTACTTCTGCATTTGTTAGGAGCTCATTTGGATGTATAAGAGGCCCTTACCATGAAGAGTGATTTTTATGAAACATACTGATGGTGAAGAAGTAAAAAAATCAGTGAGAGAGAATCTTTGTAGGCCTTGGGCCAACAGTGTTGCCTTTCTGATCTGAGCTAACACCATTTATTTTGCAACTGCAAAGAGGTTTTTGTTACTTTCTAGACAAGCCAAAGAAGTTTGAAAGGCCTGGTAGATACTGGCATGTGAGTATCCATGAAGCATTTCATAGGAGCCTCAATGCTTTAAGCAAAATAGCTAGCACCAGGGATGGCATACCAGAAGCGCTTTGTTTCCACTTACTGTAAATGATCATAAATTCTGCTGCTACTTTATTGTGGCAGCTGTAGTTCTTGGAAGAGTAAAACGGGTGGGGAACCAGTTCTCAGTCAGTTTTATAAAGTACAAGGTTGCTTGTATTGGTACCAAGTCCAAAGTGCAATATTTCAACTATGAATGATTGGACATTTTCCCAGATTCCCAATAAAGTCATTAAACACAGTGTAAAGGGTCACCCATAACATAACCAAAAGATCAGTGCATGCAGAACTGGAGCAGATCGTCAAGACATCCCTGGTTTTCAAGGACACACTTTCAGCTGCAAAGACTTGGAGGTACCCATCATTGTGAAAAATTGGCTGTATAAAGCATTCGGTGTTAAGGTGTCTTTTATAATTCACTGTGGCCTCTCCACATACGTCTTATAAAGTAGCATCCAAGAGCCAAAAGCTCTTCATCCCTGGAGAAGTTGTCTCATGTGGAACCGCCCTTTGGAGAAATCTTCCCTTAAGTAAGATCCAATCTTGGACCAGTTCCCAGTGATCTTCCAAAACGGAGAAAACAGAGACTCTCATGATTATTTTTTTTGAATGCTTTTGTGGCAAAGTATCATCTAAAAGAATAAGGATGATGCCCAGAGGATCTACTTATTTTAGACCTCTCCATGGAAGTAGCAGGGAATTGGGTTGTCACCTATGTTTATTTAACCATTCTGCAGAATTTGATAGCTGTAATGTGATTTTTTTCTGTTAAACCGTATGACTGTTCAGCAAACTAGTGGGGAAATAATTATTTTCTAGCCTACTCTGGTAGAAGGTGAAAGCCTACCATTGGCAAGAGCTGGATGTGTTCTGCCTGCAAAAGCTATGCTCTTACAGGAAGAGTCTTCCAAGAAAAACTGAGGAGACATCATCAGCCAGAGGGGATGCTGCTAGGCATTGGGATGTGCACAGAAGCTCAGCAGACGGTTGAAGTTGCAGCTTTCTGATCAACTTCACCAGTGGAGGGTCTCCCTCAGTGCCCTGGAGGTCCAAGCCTGCTGCCTCAGCAGAACGCTTGGCTTCCAGTGGCGTGGGAAGGAAAAGATGAAACTGGGAATCGGCTCCTGCTTTCTCTCTTAGCAATACAAAGCATTACCAGTGGAGCAACGCAGGTCACCACGCAGATTTAAATGTTCACAAAGAGTTTGTTTTCTCAGGAAGTACTCAGTCCGGGATGGAAAATAAACTTTTTTAAATTTGTTTTTGACGTCTGCTATATAGACAGCTCATTAAAGAGCTGCAACAAGAGGTACTTCCAAATTGAAGCAGAAATGTGAGACACAAAAACCCTATGCAGCCCATTTCATGCTTATTTAGGGCAGCAACAGACATGGAAGCAGAGACTGGATGCAGGGTTGAACTTTTCACAGTCCTGGGTGTGTGAAGGCTTTGGCTCAGTTTGTTATGCCAAAATACAACCAGGCCATGAATCTGAATTTTCCCAAAGTTCAAATGCAGCCGTATTCAGACGCCTCAGACCCTTGTTTATTTGGCATGTTGTGACATTTACACACACACACAGGGACTCATTTAAACCATCCAACTAAAATCCTCCTACAGCCACAAACACATAAAATTTGAATGCTTTTTTTTCAGACATTTTGGCTGAAATGAAACTTTTTTTACAGTAATAAATAACAGAATAATTATTTTTATTTCCTACACAGGAACTCAAATGTTTGATTGATTTTGCTCTTTTTGGCAAAGCTGATAGGCCTGAAATAGTTTTCCCTGGCATCTCAGCAATAACGGTTCCCATTAACCCTGAAGACTCCTGGTGACCTAAACTCAACTTCAGGATATTTGATTTCTCCTTCTCCCTCCTATCCACATGGGAATGCAAGAGGAAACATAGCACAGCATAGCAGTGATTAGAGCCTAACTTTTCCTTACACTGTCCCTAGTGTCTGTGCAACAGCTTAAGGTAACTTATATCTTTCTTTTCATGGAGATATGCTTGTTGTCTATTTGGCAGTCATTTTTGGTGAAATCTAAGGATTTTTTGTATTTGTCTAGTATTTCCTTATCCAACAGGAAGAGTGGAAAGCTACTGTGCAGCGCTTAAAAGAAATCAACTGATCTTACCTCCATTACACCTGAAAATCCCAACCATTTCTGATGCCCACAGCTCTGTGCTTCCTGGAGGCTCTGGGCCAACTGTGCCCACACTCTACAGAAGATTCTTCAGTGTGCAGCAGTTTGCATCTGCAAACCAAATACGTTGGTCTGCGGGGCCTGCGCTGAGTAGCTGTATGGGTTGATACTTCCCAGAAACCTCAAGTTGAGTGTGTGTGTGTGTGAAGCACACACTGTCTACACACATACTTCTGTCTGGGAAATGCCAGCTTCCACTCACCATTGGCAAATGCTTAGGTTTAATGAGAACTACTGTGCTGACAGATCCTTGGCTGCATTGATTACATGTGAACAGTAAAGACATTATTGTTCTCACTAGTGTGACTAGACCCACATGCTTGCCTACGCTAGCTTGTTCCAAGCCACTCAAGTTTTGGTGGCCTGTGTGGCACACATTTGTCTCATCATTATTCTGATTCAACTACCACCAAGCAAACCAGCCCATAGCCAGTTTTATCTCTCAAGCACTGGCCAGTTTTATTGTTCATGCAGCCAAAACAATACAGTAATACCCTCTAACCTTCTGGGTATATTTATGTATGGGAGAAAGAAGTAGAAGAGTGGATTTTTATTAATTTAGCCTCATTTTAATAATTTATGAAGAGCTCAGAAATCAGGGAGCTCCGTGTAGAAGAGACAGTGGGATGAAGCACAACTGGAGGGTTTTCCCAATAAATACCATTGTGATTATGACAACTTTGAAGAGCAAAATCTATCAAGGAGCAGACTAACATGGTGGAATAATGTTTGGAATATGTTTGATGTCTCTGCGTTACTGATGGAGGACTCTTGGATCCTTTTGACCATCATTCTACCAGCAAATTGTTCCAGTTTCTGTAGTCTGGAATGCTTAAGAAGCAAAAGATCTTTGTATTGGAGAACATTCCTCTTCCCACTGCACTGAAATGTACAGCAGAGTAGATATTTAGCTAATTATTGTTCCACCAGTGGCTGTGTTTCCCAGCCCCCACCAGCCAACACAGTCCCACTTCTCTCTGAATTTTCCAGTTTGAACTTTTTTAAAAAAAGAACTGTAGACACTTTTCAATTGTCTTCTCAACTGCTCTAGAAAAGCTGTATGAAATGAGGTAACAATATGCATGTCTTTCCTGATACAAATCGGTCATAGGTGTTGACATCAGCTGCTGAATCTTTTATACTTTACTGGTTCTGCAGGAAACCTGTAAAAATTTCTGGAAGGTTCTGCCTTCCACAAGCAGCTCAGGTCTTTGGTGGGCTTAGAAACCTTCTGGACATACCAGTTTGTCTTCACTAACCACAAGGACCCCAGGGAGGCACTTAACTGTAGGCACTGACTCCATCTTGGCCCATGTGTCTGTGTATCAATCTGTGATGGGGAGACTGTCACTGGTGGCTGTGAGGATAAATATGTTATTGGAGATATGTAGGAGGGATAAGTGGAGGGCTAGAGAAGCGAACATGATAGAGAGGCTGTTGTGCACGAGTAAAAGATTGTCTCTGTGTGTGTGCATAATCTCATTCAAATTATACAGGCAGGATCCAGCATCTGAGAATCATTTTCTCTAAGGATCATAATTGTAAAGTTTAACCAAATAAATATTGAAAGACATTATATAAAACTCCCACACAGGGCCCTGCAACCTGAAACATAAAATATACATACAGTAGATTCTGCTCACCACAAAACTATGCCAGGAATATAAGAGTATCTTTTTATACAGATTGGCTCACATCCCATTCCAGGGTCAGAGACATGACGTCCCAATAAACATTCATGGATCGCTTGGAAATCACAGGCATCTATGAACTGTCTTGCCTGCCCTTCCTTTTTCAGCTGAACATTTCGTGCTGAGTTGATAAAGCCCCTCACTCCTTCCTCATCATTCTCATCTCCTTAATTCCACCAAGTAATTCATATGGCACAGTTTCACCAGCTAAATCATTTTTAAATAGTTAAGCCCCTTTGGGGGCTTTTAAAACAGCTGGCTGTGGGACTGACTCAAAGTCTAATCTGTACCTCTCCTGAGAGGATATTTTTTTCTGCCTCCCACTTTCTTGATGACTACAGGACCCAATAAATACAATACTTTCTAATGTTGCAGTTGCTTGCTTGCCTTCCTTCTCACAGAGGGGGCCACTATGCTGAGAAAACAGCAGTAAGAAAACTCTATAAATTCAGTCTTATACATTCAGAGCCTTGTAAAACCGACCAAGGCATGAATTCCCACCAGCACTGTGTTCCTCTGTAGCAGTGTGCAGAATAAAGCCTCCATCATATGAACTCTCATTCCATGTAGTACGTGCTGGTAGGCTCCTAGAAGCACCCAGAAGTAGTTTTGGTCTTTCTTGGTTTGGAAATAAGTGTGAATTTCTATTCTGCACCAGCTAGTGAGCAGAGAGGGGGGACAGTGGCTACACCTATTTGTCCACCCCTTTTATGATAGTAGTTGGTTGGTACTTGCAAAAGCCAGGCATTAGACAGCAGTCTTTTGGCCTGCTGTCTCCATGGTAGCTGGCACTCTTTCTTTGTGATAAATATATAAAAGCATATGTCAAGTTTCTCCCACTTGTATCTCCCTCGAACAGAGAAACCTAAAAGCTCTTCATTGATGTATATTCAATATGGGGAGATAGCCAGTGGCAGATAACAAAGTAGTACCTGTACTACCTAGTACTAAGCTAGTACTAAAAGATGTAGGTTCATAATCTTCTCCTATCTATCTAATGCCCTCCTTCTCCTTTGCCAATCACAGATAGTTAGGTAATAAAAATGTTATTTCATCCTGAGTTGCCTCTGTGGATTATGGACACATGAATAGACTCCTTCAAGCTACAGTAACACACACAAATAAAACCAATATCACTTCTCACTGAAGAAGGAAAATGGGAGTATTATGAAAATGGGCACCAAAGGCAAAGCTTGGGTGGGGTAGAGCTGGAAGACCAGATGATATTTGATTTGTTCCACTCTATGACTTCAGCAGAGTTCACCAACATACAAATGGGGACGGGTGTCCAAATGGCTATTGAAGTGATGCACCTGCATGAATAGAGACTTGCACTCACATAAGTTCATGGTTATGAACTATTTCAGTACTATTTATTAGACGAGTATTAGGAAATGCATTAGAAGAACTGTTATATCACTGCCTGTACCTGGTGGTTCCACTGTTACAAAACCATCCATCCCTCTTGCAGGCAAGCCTCTCATTCAAAGGTCATAAGAAGTGTGGGGACATCTTCTTTCTGTAGTGACCTACACAAGACTTGGAGGGACCAGTACATTTTGCTGAAGAAAAGAGATTAGAAAGGCAGTCTTTAGAGATGGACATGACCTGTCTTCATTCATATTTCTGGGAATAAGAATGGTTTCAAAACTTTAAAAAAGTGCTCTTCAATCTGCATGTAAAACACAAGGGCAGGCAGGTCAGTGGGTTATATTGGGCAGTATTTTAAGAACTTTTGGGGCAGATAGGCTTTCAGGGACAGAAAATGAACGCTGAATTCAGTGACTCCTGTCAGATTTGGTTAAAGATCCCTGATGTGCTTAGATCTGCCTTCTTCTAACTTAAATGTGTGCAGATCTGGGCATGTGTGTTGGAGCACTTGGGGACCCAGTCCTAAAAGAACGTGGTTACGCAAACCCAGCAGTAGCCCAGCCAGTGCAAAGCAGTTCAGTGAGTCACAGGCTTTGTGGCATACAGAGGCTGCAGATGGAGATTCATGTTCACACCGAGAAACATGGCCTTATTCTGTATACGCTGCCATCTGGAGAGAGAGAAATCAAATATAACTGGCATGTGTGAAAACCTCTCCACCCTTTTGTATGGTTTAATCTTGCAAATTGCATTTGTTTAGCAAAGGAAAAATGTATTAATTGTTCTGCAAATGTGACTAATGGCGGTTAGTCCTATTCTGCTGTCAGGAAAAGGGCTACAGTTTAAATGCATTTAACTCCTGCTTGAAGCTGCCTTGTTTTATGCAAAATTTTTAGCCTTTTCGAGCTTCAAAGCTAGCCTTGCCCACCCAAAACACTCTGGGGTTAGCAGAAAGACCTGCTGACACATGCTGCAGCAGACTCAAGTTCAAGATCTCTAGAACTTGGAGGAACTGAAGAGGTCTAAACACAAAACAGTTCCCTTCTAAATAGAAATATCTGTGTTTCTCATCCAGCTTTTCGAGACTGATTGCTGATTCCTTTAACATTGTGCCCTTCAGTGATTGAAGCCTTCATCATTTCTAGATTGGATGACTGTAATATGGCCTTTATGTCCAATCTGAAGCTGGTAGAGAGTGCTGTATTTTTTTACTTAAGAATGGTAACTGTAGACACATGACATATTCATGACTTAGAGGTTTCAGAGCTGAAGGTCTGATCTGTACAAATTATGTCAGTATCCCCCTCATTGGTCAAACTCTTCCCCTTTTAATGCAGGAAATTTGGAAAAGGCATTTTCTACATTGCTGGAAATGTACAAATAATAAATGTGTCTGCTGAGGGATAAGGAAATGTTGGGATGTCAAACCTATCTACAGTTCCATTTCACATTTATTTTTTTAATCCTCCTGTTTCCATCACTGTCTATGTCTTATATTCACCACTGCAGCCGCACGGTGTGTGGCCAAGAGCACATAAAAGTGGCTAAGACATGACACAAAGAAATACAACGTTATCAACATTTATGGTCTCTGGGTACGTCCAAAAAAACCCCACAGAATGAAGATGGGACAGTGCATGCATGTAATTCCTTCTCTTTATATGAGATGTGAAATAAAAATCCTATATAATAGGAATGCTATCACACACTCTAAGAAGGTAGGATCAGTGTATTTAAAGAAAAGAAGCCATGGGGACATAGAACAATTTAGCAGATAGATGTTAGTGGGAAAGTCTCAGAGAAGTGGAAGACTTCTCTCTGCAGCCTTTGAAATTGAGATCATCAAAGCCCTGAAGAATATTCACCAAGGCATATCTGTGATGAGAACAGAGATGCATGGGAAGAGAGCGCCTTTTTTTTTTTTTTCCCCCTAATAGTGTTTGTATAGAAAGAAAGCTGGAAAAACAGCAATTCCTTCTTTTTCTAGGAATTCCTTTACCAAGAAGTCAGACTGACTACTGTACATGGAATGTGATCCCATCCTAAAGCCACGCACAGCTTCATTGTATTTTGTGCTACTACCTTTGTTGCTGCTCCCTTTGCTTATAGAATTGAACGGAGAGCACAGAACTGGTAAATCAGAACTGACAGCCTAGGAAGGCAAGTAGTTATATTTCAGCATCAGTCAAGTGCTTTCTCAGGGAAGAATTTGCAAAGTAACAAGTTCCACAACATTTTTTGGCATAGTCTAGAAGGAATAAGCAAACAAAAGGAGCGTGTCTTCTGTCTGCTCTGCAGAAATTTACGTGGGTTTTCTCAGTATCTCTTGAAGGAAAAGAAAGCTGCCAAGGTGGAAGAAAAATAAAAGCCTGAAAGAAATTTTGGCCTGCTTTTTTCAGTGCCATGGAATTTAGGATCTCTTTGCAGCTTTCCTCTCAGGACTCCCTGAGAATATGAGTAACTCTCTGCTGTTCTTTCAATGAAACAGCTATGCTCAGAAACTTTGGGAGGGTTGTGGCCCTTCTGAGTATGCCATAGGCCTTCCTTTATTTTCTCCTCAACTTGCCAGGCCTTGCCTTTGTACTACATGGACTCAAACTATAAAGACAGCACAACTCCAAATGATGCATCTCAAGGGTGCGGCTTCTTTGCCACGGGCAATAGAAGCACATTGCCAACTTTACTGCTTTTTCCAGTGATCTTATTTAGAAACAGCAAATTAGGGACTGATGTGAGTCAAATCAGATCATTGGATTTCTTCAGAACTGTGTACCTCCTACTATTTCAAATCATGTTCCCTACACACTCAGGAATGTGCTAACTGAGTTCAGACCTACCTGTATTTTGTCAACCACACAGTTAGCCTTGAGTCTAGTCCAAGCCTGACCAGAATCAACTGCTCTTTGTCTCACCCTCATGACCATCGCTCTGTAGACTCTTCCATTCACTCATTCTGTATTTTCTCTTACTGTAAAGGGATTAAATTAAGGGAGAACTGATTAGAAACAGAAGGGAACTTGGCTTTAATGATCTGTATTTTGTTCACAAAATAACTCACAAACCATTCACTGATACCTTTTGATTTGCAGACCTTCCTTGCAGGCTCTGAGTCAAATCAGTGATTCAGAAGAGCTCAGGAAGGAGACATTTTTCCCTCCTCAAAGCAGTGATATTGGAAAAAGATGTGGCCCTCTGCAGCTGTCATGGCCTTTGATATCCAGCTACATGTTGTTTCCATATTGCATAGTGAACTGTGAGACCAGATGATCTCCATAAATAATGCAGTCTTGTGATTTCCTCAATTACCGTTCCAACAGAAACTTCCAAAGGGTTGATGCACCAGGGAGCCTTCATGAACACATGGGGACACCTAAACTTTTACAGAACTTGTGAGCATGGATGAGAAATGTCCCTGTGAGAGGCAATCTAGACATAAGCGTCCAATACTGTATGGAGCTTTGTCACTTGGAAATAAATCTAGAACAATTTGCATTATAGAAGACTAGCAGGAGGTGATTCTACCCCTCTACTCTGCACCTGGAGTACTGTGTCCAGCTTTGGAGGACACGGAAGGACATGGACCTGTTGGAACAGGTCCAGTGGAGGGCCATGAAGATGATCAGAGGGATGGAGCACCTCTCCTATGAAG
>JAOTQQ010000004.1:25570325-25589020 GCA_026546715.1 Gallinago undulata
ACCTGCTCTAGTGGGAGGTGTCCCTGCCCACGGCAGGGGGGTTGGAACTCAATGATCTTTAAGGTCCCTTCCAACTCAAATGATTCTATGATTCTGTGATTCTATGACTATAGTGGTGGGCACTGGGAGTTCTCAATGACTAATGAGATGTAATGCTGTTAAGACGCTTATTTTTTCTCATCTGAGGCTGTTTTACATGTGAGATTTCATTGTTGACATGCTAAATTGTGGACATTGGTTATGAAGATTCCTTTATCACATCCTTCTAGAAAGTCCTCTAAACCTCTTTACAGAAAATTCCCAGGTGGAGCTTTTTTCTATTGTGACGTCATTGCAGTTGTTGCAGAAACTTGTTCAATATTTTCCTGCTATATAAGAAATCTTCCCCCACCAAAATACTGACCACAGGAGTAAGAAGCACATATGACTTACCAGCATCTTTAAACTAAATAAAATTAAATATAATACATTTCCCTTTCTCCATCCCAAATTAACACCTTTGTGCCTCCTCCACCAGCAGCTGTAAATTAATTTCCAACAGCCAGACTTGTCTGGCCTCCAAAAGTTCCTCTTTCCAATGAAAGACTACATCATCTCTGAGCAGAGCCTTTACCAGGTTAACTGAAGGCATCCTGGAAAGACTGAGTCTTCTGAAAGCACCTAAGAGGGTGTAGTGAATGGCCATGTTTTTAGAGAAACAGCAGAGCAGGATGTCAGGGCAGACAGCACTGGCAGGGCTGAGCAGATGGGAAAGTGAGCTGAAACAGATCAGTTATTCACTCAGGCCCCAGCTGAAAGTTGATTATACAGAAAGTTGTGTGTAAAGTATTTATAGCCCAGCTTCAAAACACAAAATCTATTCCAAGTGGGATTGTTTACATAGTCAAATATATCCCCATTAATAAACCTGTATTTTTGTACTAAGATGCTTTGATTCGGTTTGGCAGGGATGGTGGTTTTTGAAAATATCTGCTAATTACTCTTAAACAATATCATCCAGTGAAACCTTCTTACTGAAAGTTTCAAATGGTCTAAAAGGAGAGAGAACTCTCATCTAACCAGGAACAGGTTTATGCCTGAATTTAGCCCATCACCTTGCCTCTCACAGGCAGCTCCCAACAGAAGAAATGGTTGGGTTTCCTTCTTTTCCATTCTGAACCCTAGATGCCACATGCAAACGGGTGCTTGTTAGTAGTTATGCCATTAATTTGATGCATGGCATGAGAACATATGGTACCATAAAACCCATCAAAAATAGCAACCCAAGTATTGGCTGTGAAAATCACAAAGGGCTTGAAAAGCTCTGTGATGACAATTGTGAGAATCTGTACGACATTTTACCAAAGGGTGGGTAGGTCTTCTCAGAACAAGACACAAATTCATGTACAAACTTCCTAACAATTATGTGAACATGCATGTGCTCAATAGACACTACATTCAAAATTGTTTTTTTGTAGTCTGGTATTAAAGCTGCATTTAAAGCAGCCTGGGAACGTGATAGAAGGGTGACATGTCAGATGTCTCTGTTATACCCTTTCTTCAGGGTTTTCACATTGATGTTTTTCAGTCATATTCATATGATATTCATAGATATTCACACACAGAGGCATATCTGTGTGTGTAAATATTTCTTTAAAAGGGATATGTCTCTTCTATATTTTGTCTGTCTCTAACACTGTGATCCCTGGATTCCTGAGCCATACATTCCCATGTTTTGTTCTTGTATACAGATAAACACATTGTAGTAATTCCCATAATTTCCCATATGCCTCGAGTCTAATTCACAATGGCTTAAAATGAGGGGAGAATATCTTTTTCTTAGTGCAGGTTTTGTTGAACTTTCAGGAGGAACTTTGCTGCCATGTGACCTGAGACACAGAAAATGTTGATACCAATAAAATCTTAGCAGAGTATGCCAAGAAAATCAGCATTTAGTTTACCTAGGATATCCCAGAGGAAACATACAGTTAATACTGAAGTTTAAAATATCTAAGCCTTGGAATCTTAAAACTCCATCAGCACTTGGAAGAGGGGGAAGAAAGAGTAACAAAAAATCCCGTAGCAACAAGGAGGTTAAATACACACATGTGAAAAATGTAGCACAACGCAATGGATCACTTTTAGCAGCTACAGATTTTGTCTGACACGGGTTTTGCTCTTGATCTTCTCATATTTGTAGCATTGCAGAAAAAAAAAATCAATAAAACCTTCCCCTTTCTGAGAGTACCTTATAATGAAAACAAGAATATTTTGAAAGGAAAGAATAGGAAATGTTGACTGGGGTGTCCTGCTGCTTTCTAAGTAGACCAGCTCCCAAGATTTATGTCAAAAGCAACAGAAGGTTGGAAATGAAAGAATGTCCTTGAAGTTATGCTCTGTAACTCAGCCAAGCAAGATGGCTTTTTCATTTACCTTGTTGAAAACCCAACATGAAAAAAAAAGGTTGGAGATAAAAATCTTACACCATTACTGGTGATTTACAAATGATGTGACAAAATAAACATGTGTTCCATGCATGAGAAAAAGTGCTTCATTCAATGATATACAGCTCTCCTGCTCAAGATAGGCAGTACTTAGTTTTAGATGTGCAGATCATTGGCTTGAGTTGCCGAAGTTCTACCCTTTTGGGCTGAAGCAATCCTCATATGTGGGTTCTTAATAAGGCTGGTGAACTGGCACAGTCCTTCCAGCCTACAGACATGATAGAGCTCTTCCTTTACTGACCCCGGCACTCACAGATCATATAGTGCAATTTACCTTCTCCGTCTTTGAATTTGACATCGTCCTGTATGTTCCACTGTCCCTGCCAGGGTGGATATTTCTGGATGTGAGAGCAGACATCGGTAAGGTTGATGCTATGGGGTTAAACAGCCAACAAGAGACAGCAATAGAAGTTAAGTAAGTAAAAGGGAACATGTCAGCTGTGAGAAGAGTGTGCTATTACCTGAGACAAGTCTCATTTGTGTACAAGTGTGAAGATATCTCCATTGCTTATTTCAGATTTTGACACATGGCACCTTTAAGTCAATGGTATGAAAGAGCTCCCATTGGCTTCAGTTGATTTTAGACTTCCAGCATTTGCCTTAGTTGATTTTGGATTTGAAGTGTTTTTCCTCAACAGCAGCAGGGTCCAAAAGTCATTGTGCTGAGGTGTTAATGATTTCTTTTTATCCAATTGGTTCAGCAAAACCACTAAATCCTGGAAGCAGCTTTCTTTTCTTGGGAACCTAGGCCTCCAAGCACGCAAGGAAGCCCACATTTCAGGTGTGCTGATACCTGAAATAAGAAGGACATGCTCTGAATGCATCAATAGTTAGTTTGAAATCAATTATTAAGTGAAGGCTGTGCCACATGCATTACATGGGCACTTTCAGAAGACTGAAGGGTGGAGTGCATAATTAATCCTCAAACTCATGATTACTTTTGGTCTTTCTTAGCCTGAGAAAATTTCTGTTTTTCAGCCTACCCATATGTGATAATGGTACCTAGAACAGTAATACCAGAAAGGGCTGCCATAATTGTTCAGACTTTTGGCAGAGCATAGGTGAGGGAATGGCACTTCAGTTAAAGAAAGAGTTTTTACCAATACATATCATCACATTAAAATCTGTTTGCTATGCTTGAGACTCTTATTAATAGCTCAGAAGTCTCAAAAGGCTTTAGGTAGCTGTTCCTGCCAGATCACAGCAGAGTTCTAGGGGGCACATGGGTATATGTCCATAGACAAAATACTTCTGAGCTGTGTTGTCATCTAATTCCAAGGTCTGAAAAACTTCCAGGCCAGTGAAGATGATAAAAAAGGGCTAGACATTAATGGATTTGCAAGTTCTGAAAAGTGGGTGGATTACACAGTGGATATTACTTTGTACATTTCACATAGCCAAATTTTAGAAGATTTCAGGCTGAATGGTTCCTATCCTCACATCCTTCTTCCTAGCTAACTGTTCAGCATTTTGTAGTCTTAAATGTCACAGAATCTAAATACCTGTTTCTATAATTATTCAATCAGTGTAGCTGCTGTACATGTAATGTGACTTCAGTGTCTGCCTCATAAAAAAAAAGAGAAATGAGAACAGGCTAAATACTGCCTTGAAAATACACCCAACCATGTAAGAGTCAGAGAATAGATATGAATTCCAGTTCACTTCCTCCCTTCTCCCTCTGTAATGGGCCAAGCCAAAAGCCTTCAATCCAAACAACTCTGAACTGTGAGGAAGTTCAGATCCAAACTCTTACAAGCCAGGCTATTTCTAATTATTTTTATTGCCTCATTAAATTTATTATGTTGAGCCATTTCTAGTGACCTCATTAACTCTCTGAAAAGAGTTTGTCACTTACAATCCTTAACAGATGTCTGATTTCAGGCGTTGCGAAGTCAGTCATCTGGCCCTTTCCCCATCATGCACAGACCCTTAGCTCTCCAATCCTGTGCTCTACTCTCTCAAGAAGGATTTCATTTTGATGATGCTATATTACTGGGAAATTTTCTGTGGTCCTTCTTGGGACTGTTTTTATGCCTTCATCCTCTAGCTATGTCCCACATACTTCTCATCTGCCTTGCTTTCTTCTGCGTTGATCCAGATGGGTTATATACCAAAATTGCATACTGTCCTGCGGATAATATCTCCTGGCTTCTTGAGACAGCAAGGGTTTGCAATGCCCCATTGGGGTTAGGCCGTAAAAACCCTCTATTATGTGTGCAGCTGGGCTCAGAGAGCCGATTACACTTTGTTCTTTCTTTATCCATGATTTAAATAGAATGGATAGCATGATTAATAAACCCTGGAGTTCTGGACCACAGACTTGAAGGACTGTCGAAAGGATTTTGAGTCACTCTTCAGCTGAGAGCAGGATGTGGGACTGACAGGATCAAGAGGGAAGGAAGGAAGCTACCATGTGAACCTGAGACTCAGCCAGGTCTCCTACAACTGGCTTGCTGGGTAAGCAGCATTCAATGCCAGACATCTGGGGATGAACACAAGTCAAGAGTCATTTTTGGAAGAACATACAGATTCTGCAGTCATACCCGTTCCCAGATCAAGAGATGCAGACTTTGCCCCAGCAGGTTGCATCCCATGCATTGACATAAGAACAACCATGTGCAGGCAGGCCAAAGGTTCACCTGCATGTTCAAAGTCAGCCAACACTGAATATCCAGGATAATGATCCAGGGAGCATACATAGGGTTATTTCCACAGAATATCCCACAGGCTCTGGCATGATATGGCTCAGGTGACTTCCTGTGCTGGAGTGCTTAACATGTATTGATAGCTTTGGACTTTTCCCTGAAAAGAAGTTTTTGAGCTCTTGCAAACATTCACTTTCCACAATCTCCTGTGGCAAGCATTTCCACAGACGAACTACATGCTCTATGAAGAACCAACATTTTTTTAAAACTTTGCCTTAAACTTTCCCATTCATTTTATTCTTTCCTGTTCTTGTGCTGTAAGATTGTGACAAATTATTGTTTTAATCTTCTGAGGACCACTCATGATTTTATAGACATCTATTCCTCCCCTTCTCAGTCATCCCTCTTCATGTTGCTCCTGTATCAATTTGCCATCTTACTTCTGGTAGGTTCAGAACTGTAACAGGCTGAAGATCACAAAGATTTTTCTGTAGTTTCAGGTGGGAAGGAGAAACAGGAGTTGGGGAGGAACCTGAACAGCAGTGATTAGGTTACATATTCTGTTGTTAATGTGGTACAGCTTTTTCTTGAAAGAATAGCTAGTTTTCTAACTTAGATTTGCTAAGTTTCAGAAGCTATAAAAAAGAGGAGGACAGGAATTTATGAAAACTTTCAATTTCCATATAATACTTAAGCCCATTCCTCCTCTTGCCTTTCATAAAAGTTTGTCTGTAACATGGTGTTAACTTGAATTATTGCAGGGATTAGAAGGTGAGATGGGTCCAGTTCTCAGTTCTTCTCACTTCTTGGTTTTATAGAAATGCAGCTCTCCTGGATTTATATCTGATTTACACCAGGACAGATGGGAGAAAAGTTTAGCCTATTGTTTTTACACTCTGCTTTTGACAGTGCTGAGAATCTTCACGCTATAAAAGTGTCCGCGCTGTGCCGTCTTCCATCTGTATTGAATATATTGTATCTGTCATGCTGGTTAGGAAGAGCTGATATTTTTGGCAACCTTTCCTTCTTATACAACTCCACATATAGCATCACAGCATTAAAAAAAAAGCGATGGATGGGAAAAAATATCTGACTCATGGGAAATTCACTTACTTGTTTTATCCCGTGTCAGAGTGGAAGAGGAGAATACCAATTTTTCTCCCAGTAGAATGAAAGGTGTTATCAGATTTCAGATAGTTCTCATCCAAATGTAAGGAATATCCTGAGGCACTGGGACACTTCAGTCATAGGAGGCTCAGATTCATATCCTATAACTGTAGTTGTCTAAACGTTTTCCCCTAAAATGAGTAAAAGAGAGGGAGGAACCTGTCTAAAGTGCAAGTAATTTCACCCTGAACACCACATTGCAGATACAACAGATCATTTTGCTCTCTGTACTGACTATATAAGAAACCCAGACATGCCTTTTGACTAACTGCTCACCTTTTAGGCAACCAAAATTATAAAAAAACAACCCTTCAAATATTTGTGCGGAGGTAATGTTCAGCTCAGGAGAAGACAAGGTCACAAAAAGTTCAGAACTTCAAGTTCCATGAGGAACACCCTGGCTGGTACAGAGTACAATGTTGATGGGGAAAAAAATCTTTTGAAAATCAAACATTTCCTAGGGAACACTTTTGAACAAGATGATTCCCTGCCTTCTCATGGGAAAGTTTTTCAGTCAGAAATTAAGAAACAGATTCAAGAAGTTAAAAAAATATTAGAAAGTTGTTTGCTAATGAAGCATACAAGTGGAAGCTGATAGATTGAAAACCATAATATTCTCAGCTTCCATTGCCAAGATTTATGAGGGCCTTTTTCTTTCACACTTGGTGCTGACTTTACCCATGCAAAATTTAGACATCCAATCTAAGCAACATTTGAGCTCCTTCCATGCTCAATGTAGAGACACAGGCACCCCTAGAGATAGACTCATTTCATTGATTTTATACTGGTGTTAAAATCTGACAAATCTGGATGGCTGTGAGTAAGGAAGATTCATCTCACAATGTATTTGCACCATTTTAACTCCACTAAAATACTTGAGTCATTCCCACCATTAGTTTATAAAGAAGGTATGAATGGATAAGTTACCTAGTGCAAGATGTGTTTCCAACCACCAGAAGAGATGGGAAATAGCTCTTTATCCCCAGAGATTTTCCCACAAATGAAGAGGTCCAGGGAGAGGCAGAATGAGAGAGACCTAGAAAGACTCTTGATTATGTCCACTAACTGTAGCTGATATAAATGTCTTTAAATATAATACACCAACAATACTAGGTTAAAAAACAGCTTCTGGTTCTAGACATGGTGTAGTCTTTAATTTCACTGGATCAAATTTGGGTGGATATTCATGTGACAACAAAAGGCTACACCTAAAGACATTTTCCAGCCCAGTTTCAAGCCTTTGTTTCAAAAGAACAGATTCACTAGGACTACGGAGAAAGAAGAATAACTTCAGCTCAAACGAATGTCTGGCAATATCAACAGCAACTGGCTGATGATATTATGATGGGAAACGTGCAGTGATTTTCATAGCAGCACTGGTGCCAACCTTCTGATGGTAGCAGACTAGAGGTTGGACAATGCGTCTTGGTAGCTGTAAAGTTTTTCTGAGCCTATGAAACAACCTCTGTGTCTAAAGCATCTTAGCATGGGGTGAAGGGAAAGTGGCAGGAAGGGGACACTGCAAACTTATCGACTTATTTGTAGAATGCCCAAGGGGAGAACAGCAGTAAGGTAGGAAACTGGGAAAATAAGCAATAAGGCAGCATTTGCCCCAAAACACTCTGCCTGCTTCATGGTGTCAGAAGTAGAAACAGACATCCACTCTTCAATTGGAGGTCTAAGACAGACTCCTAGATCACTGTTGTCCTTAAAAGGGGTTAGTGTGCCACACCATGTGCTCCCATTTTATTAGCATGTTAAGGAGGGACAGATGGAACCTTGTGTCCTTGCAAGATGAGTTTTCAGTAAACACTGATTGCTACGCTATGATTGACATTAAGAGTTTTCACCCTCAGTGACCCATAAACACATACCCTAGGACCTTTCCCTAGAGAATTTCAGATGACTTTACCAACTGACTTAAGTAAAAATGCAAAGAGGCCTTATGCCTTCAAAGCCTGTGAATATATTTTCTACCCAAAGCAGAAAGTTCAGGCACTGTTTATCCTGTTCTGCCCAGGGCTTGCTCTTTTTGTTTTGCACTGGATTTCTTTCCTGTTAGACATTGTTCATGAGCCAAAGTTTTCTTTGGAACGCCAAATGGGAAAGGACCACCTAGGTTAGGAATTCCTGTCCTCTGGAATTGCAGGCTGCTCTGCCAGTTTCATCATTTTTTTCTCAGAAAAGAAGAATGTAGTGCTGGCTGGGAATGTGTAGAAACGTTCTTCCCTTTTGCTACCAGTTGCAGGTGGACACAGAAGGGAACCTCCTTCCAACACAAGATGTATTGTACTGTAATGGCCAAGGTCTCTCCCTGTTCCTACCAGTATCAGGAGGTGGCAATAAATAAGTTACCAGTAGATGCACCTAACCATGGCAAGGCTAGGAGGTAAGTCCTAGCAAAGGCAATAGGGTCAGTCTGGTATTCAACCACAGTCCTCTGTAATCCCAAGGAAAGAAAGTGGGTATGAGGGAAGAGCAGGATAAGGTCTATGGCACTCTGTCATCCTATGGGCTATTCCTGGTGGGCATATGGAGAGTGCCCATGTGAGCTGCCGTGGTCATGTCTGTGTCCTGTCAGAGACAAGGAGTGAGGCCACAGCACAGGCATGTCAAACACATTGTCAGAAGGCGCTGAAGTGGCTGGGTTTATTTTAATCTGGAAATGTGGCCCTTGCTGCCTTTTATGATGTGCCAGTCTAAGCTGCCTCTGGCAGCTGTGAGAATATTGGTTTTGGCACACAGCTGCAAGGAGCAGCAGACTGGAAGGAGTCAGCAGCAAATGTGATAAAAGGAGAAAGTTGCTGACGCCAGGAGGAAAAGCACAAGGTCCTGCTGATTACCAGAAACCCTTCAGGAGCTGTGAAGAAGAGGAGGTCTCTTACACTGGGATGGGTGGACAGAAAATGGCTAGCCCTCTCCCTTGGACCTAAGTTGAATTGCTCTACTGCACATGTGAGATGCCCACTGGCTGGAGAGGTAGGATGCTCCAAAGGAGAAGGGCAGAACTGATGGGAGAGGCCAGGGAAAATTTTCTCTCTTCACCTGGCATTTGGCTGAACTGATCCTCTTTGATAAAAAGGACTGAGTCCTGGCCACCAATAAAACATACACATCTGTGGGAGCTGAAGATGTCCAAAGTGAAGACTAAACCCATGTGTGTAACTTAGTCAGTGCTATATTAACAGACTAGTATTTCCCAGCACTAGACTTTTATTGCACACACCCCCCCCCCCATCTTCCATCTCTGTCTTACAATTACAGTCCTCCTCCTCTGTGGTTTTGGGGATGGTCTTTTTTTTTGCCAACTAGATAACAAGCTCTTTGGGACCATGATTTTTTTTAATGTGTTTTGTGCTCACAAAGAGGATGGGATCTGCAAAAGGTTCCAAGCCCTGGTGAATGTTAAACAGTGATGATAATAA
Organism: Gallinago undulata; assembly: GCA_026546715.1. NCBI lineage: Eukaryota > Metazoa > Chordata > Aves > Charadriiformes > Scolopacidae > Gallinago > Gallinago undulata. The sequence continues at coordinate 25,580,046 of JAOTQQ010000004.1, forward strand.
TATGAATGTCAGTGAAATTCCCACGGTTCATTCTCTAACCAGCTGCTCATCAGAGATGATGTCTGAGAGTGGATCCCTGGAAGGAGGAACAGTTTAGATGCCAACTTGAGGATCAAACCTGCTTTTTGTCATTACGATTTCCAGTCACATCCAAAAATGAAAGGAGCTGTTTTTTAAGTCAACCTGCAGTTCTGATCACCTCACGACAGGAGGTACAATGTGCAAGGCTTCCAGCTGAAAAGGGATATTCCCAGGTAGTATCGCTATTGATGCAACATCCATGAGACAGGACAGCATTGTCCAGGAAAAAAATTTAAAGGGCTGGGTTTGTTTGTTTGTTTGGCTTTTTCCCAAGGCCTGAGATACTCAGTTTCAACAGGATTTATTTTTAGTACAAACATGCAAAACTTCTGTTTAGGAGAGTCATACCAAGCAAAGCAAAATGTTTAGCGGAAGGACTACTTGCCCTGTGACTGCCTGGTTTGTGCTCCAGTGCCCGATGCCTGCATGGACATAGCAGTGAAGGGCAGAAACTGCCCATAAGCTCACCGTAGCCTGCCCTGGGAAGTCCTCTGGCCTTTTAAAGAAAGCAGTGGAAAAGCTGAACTAGTTGATATTTTAGCTTTGTTCAAAAATAAAAAAAGGGCAGAATCTTCTTTGCTGTCAGCGTGCCCCGCAAAGGGGCAAGAAAATGCAGAGATTGTCACAGTGACCCTGGTGTGCATGTTCTCTTGAGCAACAAGGACAGAGATTTAAATTAAATTTTTCCTGGATGGACCCCAGTCACTTGGGTTTGAGCAAAACAGGTCTAAACCAGGGCTAAATTAGGATACTTTGCCCACAACTCCATGTGTGCCTTTCTAATACACAGTGGCTTGATTTTGCTTCCTATTATATTTCCTATTTCTGAACAGCACCAGCAAGAGAGGAATCATCTGAAACACTGTTCTCCTAATTTCAGTGCAAGGAAAAGTAGAAAAAAATCAGGTATAGAAGCTTTTTGTTGGGATATTTCAAGCTCAACTTTGCAAACTGAAGACCTTTAGGGGGGAGCCAGATAAGTCTCTGCAGCATATATAGCTTATCTGAAATAAAAGCACACTCTGAACCTATCTGAGATATTCCTGTGACTAGCTTTCAGAGAGGAATTTATAAGCCTGGAACAGTTTATAGCCAAGACAACTTTCCAAGAAATAAACGTAGGAATAAATATTTACCTCCTTTCTCCAAATATCCATAGTAAGACTTGTGCTGAAATAATTATCTTCCCTTTTAAGTTGTATTTATTCAGAGATCTATGTGGCATGAAAAAGCAGCCCAGATTTATATAATAGACACCTTGTGGTGTTGTATATAGAGGAACACCATAAATGTTAGTCACCCCTGGAGCGTTAGATCTGTCACTTCATGGTGAATCTAGGGAGTATATTTAGGAATATAATAGCTGTGGTAAAGTTTGTGTTTATGATACTAGATCAGAGTAGTTTAGAGTTGTGTATTGATGAAATGTTTTCTAATGACCCAGATGGAAATAGCATTCATACCACAAGTTAAAGACCTAGATGGTGATTTTCATATAGGTAGGCACACTTGCCAGGTATCCATTTTCCCCAACGATTTCAGATTTTCAAACAGTTGGTTTTATTAAAAAATAAAAATCACTATTTTGACCTGACAAGAAAACTGTGCCCCCCAATATTTTCCAAAGGCAACCAACTTCCTGAGAAGTTTCCTCTATCCCAGTGATGTTTTGCTTATAGACCTTATTCTAAGATTTTTTTCATTAGAATTCTTCTTTGAAAATAAAAGAAAAACAAACAAAAAAAAAACCCAAAGCAGAGCAAATAAAAGAAAAAAAGAAAGTCTTTCATGCCAATGATTAGCTTGAGCAGACTATTGGTACCTAATCTCTCCGTATTACAATGTAGAGCCCTGATATCTATGGCTGAGTTGATGTTATGTCAGTAACTTCTGGTGATCCGGTTCATGGCATGCTGTTGTTATTTACTAGGGGTATAGCAGCAATGCCACCCCACCTCAAGTCTGAATTGTGCCAGCTGGTACATATGCACCTGGAAAAAAATCATTCCAGCTGCAAAGATAAAATCAAGAAAGTGGCAGAAAGAAGATGGTGTGATGGTGGCTACATAAAAGAGAATCCAGCAGAAAACGACAAAGACGATGAGAAGGACTGAAAAAAGAACTTCTGTGGAAAAGATTGACGGAACTAGGATTGTTTAGTCTATAAAAAAGACAACTGTGAGACAGCCGTGATAACAGTCTTCAAATATGTTAAAGACTGCTGCAAAGAGGGAGGTAATGAACTCTTCTTGATATCCACTAGGGATAAGGCAAGAAGTAATGGGCTTAAATTGCAGTAGTGGTGGTTTGGGTTGGACAGGAGGAAAAACTTTTTAAGGGGAGGGAAAAAAACCACAGGGACAGATTGCCTGGGAAGGGTTTGGAGTCTTTGCCACTGTAGGTCTTTTAAAGCAGGATAGAGGAGGATACAATTGGAAATGTCTCTCAAGGTCTTTAGCTCTATAGCAGGCTTTGGGATTTTCCTGGTAGAGAACTTAAACACAGAAAATTGAAGCAACTTGCTGACAGCACAATGACTAACATAGAGCAGGAGTAGAAATCAAATATCCTGAGTTTATCAGCTTACTGAGCAAAAAAAGAACAGTGTCAGGGAATAATATTAAAAATAAATAATGGCCCAACCGTGTGGTATCAAGTAAAAAACGAATCAAAATTAATCCAAATGTTTACATTTTGAAGATCTGGGCAGTTTACTCATATGTGCTCATTATGAAAACTGGCCAAAACCCCAAAATTTCCAGTCTGCAAAGAATTCAAATATTTTGAACTGTCTTTATTGAGAATCAACTTCAAGATAATATGTTCCATTCAAAGCTGAAACATAATGTTAAGGATGAAAGGATGCACACATTAATGTACTGTAATAACCGGTGTATATTATATGTTCAAACAGCAAATGAAAACATTATCACTGACACATAACTTTTTAGCTTTTAAAGAACAAAAGGAAAGGAATTAAAATGATTAGTTGTTATTTCTCTCATGCCAAAAATGTAGTTATTAGTATCAGAATGTTTTGCTGAGCCAAGCTGGATTCAAATTTGCCTATTTCAAAGGTGAAACTATGCACTGACGTTTTCTGAGCAGCTCTGTTCATGTATTTTCCATTATTCCCATTTTCTTTCTCTGCTAGAACAAAGTCAGGAGGGCCAGAAAAAAAAATGCAGGGAAAAGCTGCTCTAACTGGAAGCTGGGTTACCTGATATAACCCCAAAGGACCTGATCCCTTCACATTTCCAATCAGTGAAATTACTGAGTTGTCATCTGTTTATTTTTGTATCAACATGTTCAACACAATGAAGTCAGCTTAACCCTCCAAAAAGGCAAAGAACTGTGCCGGTATCCACTAAACACTCACTTTTTAAAACACATATAGGAAACGTGATAATATGAGCAGAAATTTCTGCATGTAGATGGCTCACTCATATTTATCTGTGGGGGTTTCACGTTGTCCATGTCTGTGGTATCTTGTCCTTCACAGGCAATCACAGAAAAGCTAATGCATTTTATCTTAATGTTCTTTATCTGTGCGCCGCTTCAACCAGATGAGAGAGTAGACCATTAAAAGCCTGATTTAGGAGAGATGCTTTGAGTCATGTACCATGGAGTGATAAATGCTGGCGTTGGTAAAAAAGATCCAGAGGTTCCCAATATGTGCAAGGCCAAGCACTCTAATGCAGAGGGTGAGAGTGAGAGAGCCTGAGTACCAAATCTAGAGAAGTCCTGCCTGGATAGTGCCTGGAGAAATCCTTCAGTGACTTTGCTCATGCAGTAGCTATTTTGCAAAATAATTGCATTGCTCAACCAGCACCTTCCCCAGCCATTAAATCCGCTTCAAAATGGTTCCATTGTAAGACAAGTACCCCACATGTGGCACAAAATGAACAACATGCACGAGTCCTGTGTTGCTATTATCGCTTCCAGGGTCTGACTGGCATATTGTCAAACATTCTACACTGTAACAAGTTGCCAAATACCTTCTAATTAAACAAACTGTTCCTTGCATAATGCCAAACAATTAAACAGGTTTATAGTTTTTAATCTAACACTGCATCTGCTTTAAATATCAAAGTCTTCTGATCATCCAATGGCAGCTGACAGCTGATGGTGGGGCATTTCACCCATCTATATTGCAGTGTCTGGAGAATTCATGTTTCTTGTATTTTTTCCTACCTCAGTGTATTCATGAAAAATTGTGCATAAAACCTCTTATGGCCATGGCTAGGTTTAGGGGAATCACCTCTGATACCCAAGAAGGATTAATATTCCTCATTATTTCTGGAGAACTTCCCACTAGGGATTAAGTCTGGGAGCAGGGTTTATTGTCTTTCATTTGAACAAGAGCAGGCACCCATGGCCATTTTAAGGGCTAGATCAGGAACTCAGAATAGAGAAAGAGTTACTGAAAGAGAAGAGTCACTGAAGCTCTCTGGAGAGCTGATCTGAGGAGGGGAGAGTGCCTCAAAAGTGAATCTGGATGAAAGCTGAAGGTTATGGTCTGTACCAGAACTATGAACGGAGGTGTTCAGCCAGAGCTCAGACCCATAGTGGTCAGTAAAATCTGAAGTCTGTTGACACTGGGACCATTTATAGAAAATTTCACAATAACCAGTGGAAGAACTGAAACAAGTTGCTTTTCACACCTGTGGTTGCAACCAACGGGTCAGGTTCAGCGGTATATTTATTCAGTGAAACTTCTTTTTGCTGTAACAAAGTGCTCCAGCAATGTCTTTGCAGCATATTGTTACTTTCTATCGTTACTTGTCTGTCTTTTCACAAAGATAATGACTCACGAAGAGGTTTAAGTCAATGTGGGAGACAAGCCAGCACACCAAACCATAAAGAAAACAATGGTTGGTATAACAGCTGGGCATGTAACTGGAAGAGACAATGCCTCTACAGCCAGCCAGGCCCAGCTCTATTTATGCAGGTGTAAAAGGGCTCTTGCCATTGGAAATAGTGTGTGCTCATTGTATTACACATTCTTTCCTCTGTCGGCATCCTGTTTAAACAGGCTGAGTGCAAAGGGGTGTCTGCTATTCATTTGCGGATGCCTTGTGATGATATGAAACATAATTGTATAATTTATGCCGAATAAACCAAGAAATGGCTGCTGTTCAAGGGAAGTAGCAAGGCCCCAAAGTACTTGAAATATTGGAGCAGGCAGAAAAGATAACAAAGCTTGATCTTTCTCCTGGTCCTTTTGCTAGGGCTGCTCTTGTACAGGGAGAGAGGAAACGGTTAGCAAAAGAATGTGATTCAGATGTGTTTGAATATTGCTGGAAGTGAGAGAAGCACAATGGCTCTGCAAACCTATTGAGTAACTCCACCAAAGCCAACGTACTTGCCCTGGGAATGAATATTGGCCCCTGGACTCTTCTTTCTGCACAGTGCAGCTCTTCAGATGTTTGTCAAAACGAATGTGCAATTGTTTGTTTGTTTGTTTAGAGCCAACAATGTCAGGCTGCGCATTATGGCCCTGCTGTGTTTGGCTTGTTCATGATTTCTCTGCCTGAAATAGTTTTATTTTTATTTAGCTGGAAGAAGGAGGAGGACGTTGGGGACTTTATTTTATCTTGTAATGCATGATTCAAGCCTCGAATGTTAAATTTGGGGCTTGGCTCTGAGGCAGGTCAAAAGAGAATAACTTGGAATAAACTGCTGATGTGGAGCCTTGCTTTTTACGTAATGGCAGGATGTTTTCATGCTATGAAGCTATGAACAAGTCCTCTAGAATTACTACAATCTTACCTTCCAAAGAGATTTTCTGGCTTAAAACTAAGACCTCCTGATTTTGACTTCCTGACCAGGAATGCTATCGCTACATCGAGGCAATAAACTCCCAGGCTTTTCATGTCAGTATTCTGATTCAGTTTACAAGAAATTTTAAGCTGGGAGAAAATAGTCAGAAATGAACATGTGAAAAGCAAAGTGTTTCAAACTGCAGTTGATATGCTGCGCTTCTCTCACTCTGGGTCAGTTCTTGTGAGACAAAACTTACTTTTTTTATCGTTCAGCAGCTTCCTTTAGAAAACCTGGGTCATTCAGTGTTTTCCCATTAATTGGCTTCAACACAATCAGTGTTCAATTTTTGTAACACCACTATGTTTGTTTAAGAGGCAAACCTGAACTGAGCAGAACATTAGGTGTTTAAGAAAGGTGCACCCTGTGTCCCCATTAGTGAAGGACAAAGACTGATGTGTGAAAGTGCACCCCAAGCCACTCTCTGCTGAGGTGAATCCCTAGCATTCCAGTCTGATCCCATCTTCTGCTTGAAGTTGGGTTTGTTCAGTATCTTCTGTGTGTGAAGGAGATTCTGAGGATATTCACTGGGTCAAAGTGAAACTTTAGTTGAAATTTGTGGGGTTTTTTTCAGGTGAAGATATATAGGTGTTATTTGAAGAGCTCCTTTGGTACTTTCTAGGAAATCTAAACCTCAGGTCCTTGTCCCAGACAGTCCTTTTCCTGAAAGTGCAGCTCTGTAGCTGTGCACTATAGGATTTGTTCTGATTTGCCAACAAAAAAAAAAAACCAACACCTTTTTTTTTTTAAAGTATTTACATCCTGTAAGAGTTTAGTTTGTTTTGGTTTGTTATGGGTGGGATTTTTTTTCACTTTGACCCTAGTGGAGGCTGAAATCCGAATGTCAAAGTAATGGCATTTACCAAAGGGACAGAGATGGCCTTTTCCAATCATCTGTATTAATGAACCTCATCAGAATGTGGTGTTACTTGGCAGAATAATGTCCTTGCTCTGAGAAATATATACATGTTGAGGCATATATAAAGCTGACATTTTCAGAACACCATAAAAAGGGCATTGAGACTGTTTTGCAATCATGACAAATACTGACACTAAAAATGCCCCAAGCTTCTATTATGGAAATATGGTCACCCTAAATAGTAATGTTCTTTTGGCTGCTGTCTCAGAAGGACCTCGGAAAAATTGCTGCTAAACCTCCCAACATGCCAGGGAGGTGGAAAAATGTATTGCTGGGGTGAAATCTGTTGTACTAGAGGCATCCCCTGATGTGCACACATTGTCTCACAGGACAGAGTCAGAGACCAGAGTGAGCACTATGGATCTGTCTGTCCTGACTGGTGGTATCCTGATCTAAACATTATTTCTCTTTTCAAATTGGACAGTTCAGCAAAACCTAGGCTGAGTGACTGATCTTTGCAGGTTTGATCAGAACAGAGAACAAGATAGATGAGAACCATGTATTCCTTAGGTTGCCATAGTGAATTGCAATTTAGATTGGAAAGGAACTCTGGAGCTTCTGGTCCAAAACCCCTTTCAAAGGTTGCTCAGGGTCCAAGAATGGAGGTTTCAAGGTCTCTTTGGCCATTTTTCATTCTTTGACTACCCCCATCATTACTTTTTCCTAATTGTTAACATACCAGTACTTACTTTTTTGCAGCTTGCGCCAATTGCCTGTTGGCCTGTCATTTTCCACCTCTGAAAAGAGTCTGTCTCTTTCTTCCCTATAGATCAACCAGGACATAGCTGAAGACAGGAATAAGATCCCTCAATAACTTATTCTTCCTAAGATTGTATCAATCCATATCCAAATTCTTCTGGGAAAATATCAATAAATCCTTGCCCTGCTTTTATTTCTCAGAAACCTAATGTAAGGTCTATTGTGGAATGAATTCCAGCCTATGCAGCCTGTTGACATTACCCACTATAGTGTTCACGTACCCTTAGGAAGGACATCCATACCTTGACACAAATCTTCGAATCCTTTCTGTGAGCCACAAGGTTGTGATTGCAACTAGGCAAAAGCATTTAACTTCTTGCTGTTGTTTTAGATGTTTAAAATTTCCTAATGTTTGAAAGCCAGTGCAGTGCAGATGCTTTTAGGATCAGGTTCCCTGCAGATTGAATTGCCCTGACATCGGCAAAGTGATTTGCCTCTCAGTGTCTGTTTCAAATTCAAAAAATTTACAGTAGCCATATCTGACCACAAAGTGCTCCTATCAACTGCTGTGCAGTCCTGAAGCAAAACCCAAAATTCCATATTTTTATTTTCACACTAAAGCATTCAGCACATGACACAAGGTTATGGAATGGTATTATAAGATGCCAGAAAACAAATGCAACAGAAAGAGAGAAAAAAACCTCATGGCATTTTTTTCCTGTTACCAACTTCTTCCACTCTGCTCATGAGATAAGCCTTGTTAAGAGTTCTTCATTATAGCAGTTCTGTAGATATTCTGGAGGGAGCTTGATTTGGTGCAACTCTACACTTTGCTTAAAAAACTGAAACACGAGTCCTTCAAGGCATCTGCCCATTCAATGGATTAAACAGTAGCAGGGCATTTCTCCACTTCATCTGCCTGGCCTGGCCTGGCCTTTAGATGGAATAGGAAATTCTGTCCAGGCTACACTGATTAAAATAAACAAACAGAAGTACCTGTAAAAAGGATGTATTTGTCTAGTAAATTGCAGAGCATTTCAGCTTGATTTTTATAGAGTTAAGCTGGTTTCAGGCATGTTAATCTCCACAAACCTCTTGTCATGAAATCTCTTCAGGTTTGGGGTTTGACCTTTAGCATTCACTGATGAGATGATAAGATTGCTGAGGTGGCAAGGAAGGAAAGCAAGAAGGAGATGGTTACAAGGATATGAATTGCTTGACCATGTTGCCTGTTGGACAGCAGAAGTTGGGGCTGCTTCTGGAAAACTTTTTGGCAAATACATGAATCAGTTTGCAGCACTGTTATGAAATATCATGTGCAAATTTTGAAGTAAAAGAAAATTATTGAAGTGTGTAGTAAAATGACAAGGGGCAACAGATTTAAATTGGAAGAGGGGAGATTTAGATTAGATACTAGAAAGAAATTCTTTACAGTGAGGGTGGTGAGGCACTG
>JAOTQQ010000004.1:25589120-25619626 GCA_026546715.1 Gallinago undulata
CAGGGAAGTTGTGGATGCCCCATCCCTGGAGGTGTTCAAGGCCAGGCTGGATGGGGCTTTGAGCAACCTGCTGTAGTAGGGGAGTTGGAACTTGATGATCTTTAAGTTCCCTTCCAACCCAAATCATTCTATGATTCTATGATTCTAATTTTTACCTTATTATTCATGTATATTTGTATGCATACGTATGGAATATTTATTGTCAGGTAGCATTTCCTCTGAGCTGTCACCTAATCACATCTCAAGAGATGTGGTTGTATGTCACTGGTTTACTGGGTGGTGCTTTCCTGTCCTTCATTCCCCCCCTCCAACCCCCGTAAAAAAAGACCCTGATTTTCTTTGCAACATACAGTTAGGAATTACTGCTCATCAGTCTGATAGTTGTTATTAGCAACTAGAAATAAGAAATGATAGCAGCAAGTGAAGCAGAGAAAGGACAAGTGTCCCAAATAATTTCCACTGATGACTGGTCCTGCAGGCTGGGGAGAGGCTGTTGCTCTACAGCTTTTCTCCCTAACACCAGTACCCTTAAGCAGGTGCTTTCTGTGGCATCAGCCCTGAAATCGGAGGAGGAAAGTTATTGTTTTTACCTCCACAATGAGGCATATCACGCTCAGGGTAAAAAATCCTGCCAATAGCAGGAAAGGCTTGATCAAAGGTGTCAAACTTTGTGGCTTCACCTCCAAACCTCTCAGTAATCGGGTAGGAAACCGGAGAACATGTTATTGCAGTTGAATTTCTGCCTGATCACCAAACAGCCCAGCAATTTTGTGAAAATTGCCCAGCCCTCCCACATGAAAAAAAAAAAAATCCTCTCTCAGCATGAACAATTTTAAAGGGTCAGCAATTTTTAATATCCGGTAATTCCTTTTCTCTCTCTCTCTGCACTTTTCTCTCTCTGCTGTGTATCTTTTTGCACATTGCAGTGCTGGACTGGAGCAGGGATGGCTGCTGAGGACACTTGATAGCGTATAATTCATACAGAACACAAAGGGAGAGACAGCAAGGGAAGGCCAGGAGTTGGAGAAAAGGCCTTTTTGAGGAAATGCTCAGAAACTTAAAAGTGTCTTCTCTTGGGGGAGGAGGAAGTGGGGAAGTGAAAAGGAAAATCCTTCTCGGCTCTGGGCTCTCACACATGAATTTTGTGACAGAGAGGAACAGAAAGCAGGTGAAGGAATAGATGTAGTGAGAACAGAAAGCATATGGGTAAGGAGAGTGGAGCACCTTTCTCACAAATCTTTTTCCCAGGGGAATGAGCTGCTGCTGATTTTGGCTGTCAGCAGTGTTGGGATTTACAAGGTGCTGCTGGGCTTTCTCATCCTAAGTCAAAGTGCGGGAGGCAACAGCATACCATCATCCTTCTCATGGCTTAATGAAAGGACTGGCTAATTGCCTGATGCAGGTATTTGTGAAAAAGTGTTTGCCTGCTTTATGCTTTGCATTCTTGAAACAAGCAAAATGCTCACCTGACCTTCTTGGTAGTGGAGAATGGAGAAACTTGCATTAAAACTTTTTTTTTAGAAAAAAAGTGCTAGACAGAGTTGGGCCAGACTTGGCTCATTGGGGTTTCCCTCCACTTCTTTCTGAGCCTAATTCAATGGTGATATTTCTGTTCCTTTCAGACCTGACTAGTTAGCAAAATGTCTGCAGGGTTATTTTCACTGGCAAAGAAGTGGGTGCTATATATGTTTACTTGTCCCTATTGCTATGTTTTCTCAAGCCCAGCTGAAAATAACCGGACAAAAACAAGCAGCAGGAGATGATTTCTTTGCACTTAGTGCTGAGTCTCTTTCTGCCTGCAAAGCCTCTGCTTTTTCTTCCCCAGAATGATGGTCCCCTGGTGGTCTCTGGTGCATCTCTCACATCTTCTGTGAGAGCTCCTGGGGCTGTTCTGTCACTTTTCTCTCAGATCGACATCCTGGCCTTGTACTAACCATCACCTTCCTTGGAAATGTCTCCTGCCTCTCAGTGTCCCAGCCTCTACATAGTTACATGTTTGTCTCAGTTATCACTAAGCACTGATAATTTAAGATTGATTATTTTGGCCAGGACGGAAGGTGGCTTTCATGTCCTGCAGCCTCACTCAGGCAATAGGAAGCTGACTGATGGGGTTCATCTCCGTTGAGAGATTTTCCGAGTCAAAAAGGGGAAGTGGTCTGCTGATCCATGTGGCAAACTACACAGAATTTCACCCACATCCCACATTATCATGGCCAATGTAGTTCCCTGGTTAATACTAACTTGAGTTGAATGGCATGCAATGTTCTTCTCGCTCACAAGCCCAACTCCACAGCAAGAACTTCTTCCCTTTCGCTCACAAGTAGTCATGTGGACAGGGATGCAGGTATTAGCTGAGCAGATTGGTTCTCGAAGTGGAGATCAGGAGCTGTAAACCGCCCAGGCTTAGCCTGTGCTCTTGGTGTAGCAATAAGCAAGGTCCCTCCTGAGAGGGACCACTTTTCCAGTTCCTGGCTCCAGTCCTTTAGACAAGGTTTCTCAGGGGTGAAGGGTCTAGTCATGCATTTTATACCAACTCTCTGTTGTACTTTGTCTTATGTGTCAGTATTTTCTGTTATGACAAGCTGGCAGCTTTCTTGTCCCATGGCTGCTCCATGAATCCAATCCTGTGTGCTTAAGTTTACTGGAAAGGAACAGAGACAAATGAAAAAGGGTCGAGGAGACATCATTGATAGAAGACATCAGAGAGTGTGGGCTACAAGGAAAGACAAAGTATTTCAAAGTACTCTGTGATGCTGGGGTGCCATGGAGAGGAGGGAATAGGAGGTGACACAGCAGACTCAGTCAACAGAAAGGCTGTAAAGTGTTTTGAGTGCATTGGAGCAGAAATGATGTGCCAGTTGTTTTCAGTTTCCTAGATGTGAGAGGCTTCGTGAATTAACTCAGAAAATACACAAGCGAAAGAGGTGAGTGTACTCTCATGCTCTTGACCAAGTCATGCCCCTTCTCTCTTCCTGCCTTTGTTCAGCTAAATCCTGAGCTTTCTGGGCTAGGACTACTTTTCAGTATGTGCAGACCTTCCATCTCACATACCAGCATCCTCTACAGAGTGCTGGTGAGAGAAATAACAGCCTGTGTTAAAGGGAAAATGGTGCGGGGAAGGGCTGGGGCACAGCTGCAGGGCTGCTGTGATGTCCAGTGAGGGATGCGACAACATGCAACGACTCTTTCGCTGCCTCCATTTCCTTGAAAAGGAGAGGGGGAGAAAAAGCCCCCCGAAACCCATGAGGCACAAACGTGTTATTTTTCCTTTTTTGAAAACAAATGGTCTTTTCAATTAGACTGATTTGTCCCTGAGACAATCAATCTGAGGTTTATAAAAGCAAACACTTGGGTAATTAGTTATATCCAGGAAGAATATTAACTTTGTTTATCTTTGTGTAATTAATCACTGACCCTGCCAGCTCCACAAAGCCTCCTTTGCACAGATGGGGCAGTGAAGGAGGCGAGCAGAGGGCAGGAGCAAGGCGAGTAACATGTTATATACAACAAGAGCGTGTCGGGATGCTGTAACACACATCTTTCCCCCCCACATCTTCCCCCCACGCACCTAAACAAGTGCCTGCATAAATTCTGTGAAACCACAGCCTCGGAGCCACAAGGCTGTGAAGGGTTACTACTTGAAGAAATAATAAATAACATTTTAAATATAGTTATTAATATTAACTTTCTATCTGTGGGGACATTCAGCTTTTCACCGGGGCTCATTTCCCTAATTAATAAAGCAGTTGCAGTGTTTTCCATGCAGCGCTGCTGTAGCCAGAACCCCCACAGCCAGCAGGTGAACGAGAACTCAGATGCCTCCAGCCAGAGGAACCACAGCCCCTGGTCTGGCTGGATTGAACATTGCCAAGTGCCACCCCAGAGCTGGCCGTGTGTCAGTGGTTGGTGTTACAAACTCGCTGTGGTTTACTCGGATCTCAAGTCCTCAGGGAATGAAGTAACTTCAGTCTCTTCCTCTATCCCTGACCTCCAGTTTAACTTTGAGGAAATGTTTGAGTTTATTCAAGTGTTTTTCAGCAGCATGAAGCAAGATCAAGTTCTGTTTCTCTCTTCTCTTACACCTGGTATGATTGTACAGACCATCTCTCCTACTATGCTTCAGTAAGATTTTTCTCTTGATTTCACAGGAGCAGCTAAAACCACTAGAATGAAATAAAAGGTGACAAATATGAAACTCTGTAAATATATAACTAAGAAAAGTCAGGCAAAATGAAAAGTCAGGCAGACAGCAGGTGTATGCAGCAGGCAGATGGGAAGATTAGAAATAAGATGAACAGAACTGATGGGCATCTTCTCTTCACTCAGGTCAGAGAAAATCAGACTCCTTACTGTAAGAAACAGTCTCAATTTCTGCCCACAGTCCCTTAGCACTCCTGCGTGTCCTGAATATAAAATTAGAAGATGAGATGCTGCTCTCTGGACTCTTGACATAGGGGACTCGCTTTGTCTGCCAAGACCCTGGTGATCCTGCTCATGGCCACTGCTGTGGCTGATCACATGTGTCTAAAATTGATGTGCAAGGCTGGCTGATGAGAGTGGGAGGGTCTTGCTCCTCCACACCTCCAGAATGGTCCAACACCTCTACTGGCCTCGTTCATTAGCTTGGATTTACCAAGGGACAGAAAGAGCTCATCCAAGAGGGCTGATTTCAAAAGAAATTAAGTCTACTGGGCAAAACACAGTGCTAGCCACTGCTTCTGTGAACACGAAATATGTTTCAGGCCCTGTTTTCATCTCTGTGAGGCCCTAGAGTTTGTCTTACTAGCAGGTTCTAGCAGAGAGAGCTGTGTGTGTGCCCATGTGTCTCTCTCTGCATGCCCACATGTGTGGAAGCAGGGGACATTTTTGCACTGGTCCTAGTGCTTCTCCTGGTGGAATTTTGCTGTGACATGCAAAACACACCATTTTGTGTGCAGGTCATTGCTGCTGCTGGCAGCTTATGAACAGCCCCAGGCCAAGCTTTTCCATTAAACTAGAAGAAAAAAGGGTCCCCCTTTTTTTCACCCCCTTTATGCTGAGCTACCTTGGTATCTTAGACACTCTCGGTTGCATAAGTTGAACTCCAGGTCAGAGGAAATCTGATCATCCTCTCCCACCTCCTACCCTGAGTTGCTGTTCATTAAGGTGAGGTATAGCTTTACCTTCACGGGACACTCCTTTGGCTCTTTATCAGCCCCGCTGAACGCTATGCAGGTCACATATGGCCTCTGTCAGCTACACTGCAAATCTTTTGTACCTTTTAATGAAAACATTGCCAGTGTTTTCCTTCTGTCGCTGTTGGAACCCAGCCGCATCTCGGTGATAAATGGTGCCTATTGATGAAGGAATGCTTCAGCCAGACCCAAGACTCTGCAAGGACACCGTGCCGATCCAAAATTGCAGCCAGGGGTTGTCTCCACCAGCCCTGGGGTGCAACAGGGGTTTCAGCCCCTCCCTGCAGGTGGGACAATAAAAAAACCCTCTGCCACTTCTTCTTCCACTTTGGTATCAGGAAGGCTGAATTTCTGTATTAACTCACATTATTGTGATAGCAACTAAATTATGAGATTGTCTATCATCAACTTCAAAACACAAATTGAACATATTTTTTTTAAAAAAAAAATTCTCAGTTTTCAAATGCCAGAAAGCTTGTTTCTGTTTGGTAATGGGCTGCACTTCAAAGACTCAGTGGAAGAGTGAGGGTTTATGGAAATCCAGTGAACAGCATCCATGGAACAGCATCCATGGAACTGCATCCATGCTGCATACAACCAGAGGCCAAGAGGTGAAAGCAAGGGAGGAGAAAGAGACTTAATAATCCAGGGGGCAGCTTCTATGTCTGCTTTCACATGAATCAACTGTTCTGAGGAGATAAACCTGAGCTCCTTCTGCTGTTCCTTCTCAGCTCCTACCAGGGTCAGATAGGTAGGGTATGAGCACCATTCTTTGGTCTTGTAGTTTCTGTACAGTGTAGACAGTGACCTGAGTTGAACCTCACAGCTCTCCAGTGCTTTCCGACAGTCCGTGCCTGGGGCCCATGAGGAGACTGATTCTCCCACAGCTCACCAAGACCTCACTAATGCCAGAGCAGGCATTTTCTCCTGTGTCCTTCTTGGGGTGACATCTGTGGCTGTGGAAGACTAAGACCTCTTCTTTGATCCAGCTTACAACAACCCTAACAAGAAGACATTTGCCATTATTTTTTTTTTTTAGCCAGATCACCAAACAGGTTCAACTCCACATGCAGGTATGTGATTGCTGATGACAAAACAAAAGGGGGAGCAGGTCTATATGGCCGGGACCTGGAGAAAGGCAAGAGCAACTGTGGCTCTCTTCAATGATCTTAGATCACTTTAAAGCAGCCATTAATCCTCTCCCATTTAAGAGTCATGATTTCAGTGTTGGATAATCTCAGGTCAAGCCCAAGTGGCTGTCAAGATGGGTGGTCATCACAATAAAATATAGGATATCAGGATGCAACTCAATTTAGCAAGTAATCTGCCAAAGTCAGTGACCCTGTAATTAATGTCTTAAAGGAAGGAAAATCTTTTCTTACAGGAAGGAAAAGACATTTTAATGTCTTCAGGGGGTTACACAACTGAGCAGTGTTGTCTAAGAATGGTAGCTGGGGAAAGGAATCACTCTCAATTTCCTATTTCAATGCTTCACTCACAGATGTGTGAGATTTGAGAAGTCAATGAGTGTTTCCTTCAAGTCAGCCTAATGATTGTGGGTTCAAGCACATTTTTTTCTATTCATTCTGAATTGGCTTCTCTGACCCTTACTGAGAATTTATCACAAGAGATATATGGAGGTACATCACCAGCCCTTGTTATTTTTCTTTTCTGTTTCCTTCTTTTGTTTCAAAAATACGATGATTTTTCCAAAGCCACTGTGGTTGTAAGTTGAAATTCCACTCAGACTCTGCCTTGGACGCCCAGAACTTCAGTGCTTGTGTCTGCAGCCTCCCTTGTAAAGGGTTTCTGGGAGACTCGGGAAAAATAGTGAAACAACACACCTGTTTCTCTTCAAAGCAAGGCAGCTGGATAGGGGTCCAATTAATTAAATAGTCACATTTGTGCCTTTGGTTTAAAACAGCTCTTGCATTGCTTGAGGCCCACCCAGTAGACTTTCTGCTTTGGGTGTGTTCTATGCAGTTTGAGAGCATTTGCTGGTGGAGAAAAGCAACCTCCTTGACCTGAATGTGTTCTGCACAACCAGCTCCAGGCTCTGCCGTGGCACAGATGCATTGCAGTGGTGTGTGGATGGGTACCAGCCTCAACAAGAGGAGAGGAGGCGTCAGGAGCAGGGTGAGAGGGTGAGTAGGACACAGAAGCAGAGGGCTGTGGGTTGCTGCTCCTGCTGCCAAAAGGGGATTCAGGGGATGCAAAGAGGACACAAGAATGAGCAAGGTGCTTGTCTTGTGCATGAACCTCCTTTCCAGGGCAGCAGGACACTTCTACAGAAGCATCTGGTTATTCCCTGCTCAGCTGCAACTAGAATTTCCTTGTGTATTGTACCACTAATGGGGCAGAGCATACACAAAGAGTTTGTACAACCTACTCAATTTCTGCCTTATGTCCATTAGATGCAAATCACCAGTTTGGGAGGCTTCTGCCTTTTTTTTTTTTTTTTTTTTTAAGGTTCTTCACAAAACTGGGGAGGAACTTGCATGGTTCTTGGACCGCTCCTGCCCACAACCAACAGAGGGCTAGGCATGCATTGTTCACCAGTCCTTAAAACTGAGGTGCAGAAGTACAGTAGAGGTGTCCTTCGGGTGTCTCAGTTAGCTGTTTACATGCTGGACAGTTGATAGGGGCTGGTAATCTCTGCAAATTATGGAAACATTTACTAGCACTTTGGCAGTCCTGGCAAAGCACAACTGCAATAGCAGAAAACTTCCAGGAGCAGAACTGGGTGTTTATTCAGTCCTGGCCTTTGAGGCCACAATGACGCTGTGCAAAGAGATGAGGTACTTCTCTTTGCTAGTGAATTTTGGAAAGTGAATAAAAAGGGGATTTATCAAGTGATTTAAGGAGATGGGGAGTTCACACTGGGGGGGGAGGGGGAGGATACCACATGGTTATATGAGGAGCTGTGACTGTTCCCACAGAACAGAGAAAGAGATGAGAAAACCAATTCTTCCCCCAACCTGCTGTTCCCTTACCCATCCGCCTGTGCATGAGCTGCTGTGCAACTGAAATGAATCTGACCTTCAGAAAGAAGCAAAATGTTGCTTTTTATTCTACACACAGCCTTTGGGTAAATGCCTTGGTGGTCTGATACATGCTGGCACAAAGGAGCCATTAATGGCATGGGGAGTCTCAAGGAAGCGGCGATGCCACCTAGGAAGGCACTGCAGTCATTTTTCTCCCAGAGGCTTTCTGCTTTCTTTCCCACCTGCCCCAGATCAAAGACCTCAAGGAAAATGGATTTTAGGAGGTGGAGGGGTTAGCTGTTGTGAGCGTATGCGTGTGTGTTTTACTGCCATATCCCAGCGGCTGTGCAGCTCCAGTGAAAACTGGAGCTCTATTATTAATTCTCTTGTATCAGTAGAAAGGAGCAGGGCAGCGGGGTCAAGGGAACTGAAAGAGGCCTTGCAAGGCAAGCAAAAGAAAGCATTGAGGGGAAAGTAGCACTATCAACTCTTGTGATGCGATAGCAACTTTCACCATCCTTGACCTCTTTCTGAAAAACTGCGCTTATCAGAGATAAATGACTGTGCTGGGAAAGCCTAGAATTTGGATTGTAGAGCAATTCAGAAGTTTTTTTAAAAGCACTGGGGGGAAAAAAGAGTACATGTTTTCCCTAAAAAGTGTAGGTAGACTATAATATCAGTTATATTTTTGAAGCAAGAAATTAGACGTATGGTCACTATGATACTAAAATGAAACTCTATGAAGCGATCACAGGCTGAAATAGAACAGTCTAAGGAATCACAAAAATGATCAAAGATGTTTGTGTACATATTCTATCACGAGACATTATCATGTTATTTAGATATAACTATTGTCTATAGAATTATTTCGGTTTTGTCTTAGGTGTAACACAATGTGTAATCTTAGCTAAAGTGCACTCTTTTGTAAAACACGTTGTTTAAGGCCATGTCCCTAACCATGGGACAGACAGATGAGTTCTGACAGGAACTGAGGCACCAGTGGTGGCCAGCATGAGGCTCTGATGCCTGTGGTGTGGAGCCCATGGACTAGCTTCTGGGGCACACCACATTGATTTCACTTCTAAATACTAAAGAAAGGAGATGATGACTCAAAGTCGTGATTGCAGTAGAGAAGAAGAAAGAAGTGCATCTTGAATTTAAATGTGCCCAGAGCAGCCCTGCCTGGGGTCACCACCCCTTGCAGTGTAAGGAATAAGCCTGTGGAAAGCAGCAAATTGTTGGGTTTCTTTCTTTTCTGTTTTCCTACAAAAATGCCAAATTCAGAGGTAGCACAGTTTGAATGCTGGTTTATATCCAATGAGATTCCCGGCCCCAGGTCTTACTTATGCAGTGACTTGAGCAAATGCTGAAATCTTCATTACATAAGGTCACCTGTGCAAGCATTTTCCAAATGCACAGGCTTTTAGGATTACTGTTAGACTCAGTGCTTTCTTTGGGGGAGGAAGGGAGAGAGGAAGCTATCTGTTTATCCAGGTTTCTGTGACATTGCTATTAACCTGTGGCACGATGCAAGGCTTGCTGGCTCTACCTGCTGGCTAGAGGGGAAACCACACTCCCCTTGCTAGGATGTCTTTAAAGCATTAACAAACCGTTTCATGAGACAGTGGATTAGAGATAATAGAAGAAATCGAAAAGCAGCTGCTACCTGATCGTTTTCAAGCTGTCAGATATGCCAGCAGAAAAAGACTGATGGCCCAGAGCAGTGGGAATTGATAACATTTCTCTGCTTCCTGTCAGGCTCTCAATAACTGAGCGATGAGAAACATCGGCCCAGAAACCAGTCCCACTGCAACAGTTTCATCTGTGTGAAGATTAAAGCTCAGACAGTTGTACGTCCTGCTGCAGTTCAGAGAATTGGGGATCGACTGCATTTCGCCTCAATCTCATTCTGCTCTAGGGCACTGCAAAGCCATGGGCTGCAAGGAAGGTTTTCATTACTGAGTTTTAGCTCCATGGTCTGAGCTCTGATGGAAAAAATGAACAGCTACAAAAGCAAGAAGGGGCTGGTCTGTGGTTTAGCTGATCCCTTTTTATTTGGCGTATCAGCAGGAATGAAGTGAATGGCCTCTTCTCTCAGCTTTTTCTCCAAATAACGATTGCCTCCAAACAGTGACTCTTACGCAACCAGTATTACAATCTTGACATTGTAATCCTTTCCTGAACACATTTTCAAAGTTGACAGTAAAGAATAGAGTGTTTTTTCCTTCCTAACTGCCATCCCAGCCTGGCTCTTCACGTCTGCTTGAGCTCTCCTGTTTGTATCTTGTCACAGGCAATGCAAGGTATGCCTCTCCAGGAGCCTTAGGGAGCTGGGATGCCAAACCCAGAGATGAAAATCAGTGGGTTTCCTGTGGAAAAAATGCTGAGAAATCTTATCAGCCCAATAATGTTCATTTCCAGACATGTCTGATCCTGAGGGACTTGCCACTGGATTTACATCTGGATTGTATAAGTTTCACTGAAACACCTGCATTAGCCTCCCTCTCCAGTCAGCGGAAAAGATTAGTGGGGTTGACGGAGTCCTCCTGGAGGTACTCTGCTCTGCCAGAGGCTACAACAGCGTGACGAGTCTCCTAGCTTTGACATCGCAGCAAAGGACAGAAAATGACAAGGATACACTGGAGATGTAGCCAATAACTTTGAGTTATCAGACTGGAACTCTGATCCAGCCTTTCTGAAGAAAACACCACACAGTCTCGGTTTTATCCCTCACAGGAGTAGCTGAGCACAGCACACGAAAGGCCTGTGTCTCTGGAGAAAGAAGAGGTCATTTTTAAAGCAGCAAGGGAAGAATTTTCCCCAACTCCTGCCCCATATTTGCCAAAGTTTGCTCCCACTGGGGTCCGGACTCAGCAGTTAGATCACCCTGGGCAGCCTTTGAAAAATTCTGCTACTCAGGAGATGTACCTATGGGATTTGCCTAGCACAGATCACAAGGTTTTTCTTTTTGTCTCTAACTTAACCCCTTAACCCCTCAAACTTTTGTCCTGTGCACACTGACAGCGACTTGGAGAGCTAAAGTCCTCTCTGAGAGACGTGGTCTACTCCCATAAGCAAGAAACTAGAAGTGGGAGTGCTCAGCTGGGCATTTATGTTTCCCACTGGGTACAAACTGGATAGAGATATGGCAGCTGTACTGTCCAACTACAAAGAGTTTGGATCCCAAATTGCTTGCCCAAAATTTACTACCCACCACCAAGCACAAAAAGTATGTCAAAAGCTCACAGATTGAGAATGACCAGTCCACAGTTCTGGTGGAGCTAAACCATGACATGGCCCTTTTGTAGGATAAACTCTGAGCAGTTTTCTACTGGGAGATAAATCTTTTCTGCAGAGCTTCCAAAAGATGCTCTGAAGCTTGGCTTTCTGACTTTGCAAAAGAGCAACAGAGACAACTAGGAATTGTTGTTGCCAATTTAATACATGGCTGCCATACGGACTGCATGCTATGTGGCCAGAAAAGCGGCAAAACATCCCATAGACTCTTTGAAAAATCTGATTATATGTCTGAGAAAAAAAATAAATATTGCTATCCAAAAGTTTCTTGGGACAAAGTAATGTCAAAATGTCCTAAATAAATACGTTCACAATAGTTCTATTAGGACAAGGATCCCATTGTGCCTAGTACTGTCACAAGACAACACAAGCTAAGATTACACTTGCCTTAAGAACATAAAGAATTTATGTTTTTAAGCTGAGAAAATAGGAAAAATTCATTTTTCTTCATTTTACAGGTGGAAAAGTGTAAGTGATTTGCCCAAGGTCACACAGGAAGTCTATAAAAGAAGCAGAAACATGACCTAGTTTTTCTGAGCCATGTTCTGGAGCTGTAACCACAAGGCCATTCCTCCTCTCCAAAAGCAGAAATTGGTTCTGGCTGCAACAATTTCTCAGTGAGGGGATTTAACCATCATTTGGGTCTCCATCATGGGTGGGCGGAGCTGAGACAAACCTCACCATTAAGCCCATGATGGTATTTGTAGAATTGACGATGTGGATGTCCCTGATGCCCAGAAGAAATTCATTATGCAAATGAACCTCAAAATCAGCCCATCATTTCAAGCTGCTAATGGAAAACAACTCTCCCTAAACTCCATATCCAAAACATTTCCTCCAAGCGGCAGGCTTTAAAATATATATATGCACATATATATTTTTTATTTAATCGGTGTTGTATTTCTCTGACAGATTGATCCAGAATGCAGAGGGAAGGGAGAAGCCACTGGAATGTGGTCTAAATTAATAGTGAATTGTGACAGAATCCAGAGCACTCATAATAATCAAGTTAGTATGTTTTACATTTTCTCTCAATGTGTTTTGCATTTTTGCTGCATTGGGAAGGAGGCTTTAGATATTGAAACAACATAATGTTAAACTTAAAAAATGACAATTCAAACACTGGCTGCTTTAAATAGTTTATACCTTGATAGTCTAATGCTCTGTGCAATGTACACATGGCTTTGTTAGGGACCCCTCAAATAAATATAGATTATTTATGGTTAATGGATGAGTGCTATTATAGATTGAAAAAAAACTCCTGACTGCTGCCTGGCTAACCATTCAGCAATGTTTTTTTCACACATGGGCAGTAACAAAACTGTAGTAAGGGAATGAACAAGCACTCGCTTCTAGGGCTCCTGACCTTTAACTAGGACTTCTCCCCAGGTACAGAAGATGTGTCTCCATGGTCCCTCCAATCCTGTTTAGTGGTACCAGAAAGATATTGTTTCTGTCTCTCCCAACACCACATCCTGCTTCCTTCTGTTTTCTCTTTCCATCTATGTTAAACATTCATCTTATGACCTTGAGGAAGGGCTGCCACAGGGGTTTTGGCAACAGGGTATTCAGTGGGTCTGTTCTAGGAGTCTGGTAATTTGGCTTTTAATTCTGCAGTGAAAGGGTGAAATTTGTTTCCTGATACTTCAGTCTTTTAAACAACAGGTATCTCATTTAAGGTCATTGCACAACATCTCTGTATTCATCTCAGCTATCTTGGACATGATAGATTAATCACAACTGAAGATGCCAATCTCCCTCTGTTCCTGCAATGGGATTTTCCATGAAGGGCACAGTCCAGAAATCAAACTTTAAAATGACTATAGTTTGGTTAGAGAATACTGCCATGAACTGTCCCACAATGAAAGAGAGGTTCACATCTTAGGCATTGTGGCTAGCATAACTGTGAAACTCAGCTCAACGACAGGCAATGCAGGCTGACTGAGGTGGAAGACAGCCCAACCCGTGGTCCTCATGCAGGAAACGGAGAGAAGCAGTCATGGTCCTAAAAGCAACAACTCACAGTGTAGGGTTAGCACATGACACTAGGTTACTTCTCCACTTTGGTTTGCAAATTCCTGGTATATGTCTTCTTGCGTATATTCAGGTTGGAATTTCTGGACTGCAATGCTACAGGCTTGGGGAAGAGTGGCTGGAAAGCTGCCCAGCTGAAAAGGACCTGGACGTGTTGGTCAACAGCCTGCTGAATATGAGCCAGCAGTGTGCCAAGGTGGACAACAGTATCCTGGCTTGTATCAGAAATACTGTGGCCAGCAGGACTAGGGAAGTGGTCATCCCCCCATACTCAGCACTGGTGAGGCTGCACCTTGAATACTGTGTTCAGTTTTGGATCCCTCACTACAAGAAAGACATTATGGTGCTGGAGCATGTCCAGAGAAGGGCAAGAAAATTGGTGAGGAGTCTGGAGAACAAGTCTTATGAGGAGCAGCTGAGAGAGCTGGGGTTGTTTAGTTTGGAGAAAAGGAGGCTGAGGGGAGACCTCATTGCTCTCTACAACTCCCTGAGTGGAGGTTGTAGAGAAGTGGGAGTCTGTAACAGGCAGTAGGACAACAGGAAATGGACTTAAGTTGTGCCAGGGAAGGTTTAGATTGGATATTAGGAAAAAATTCTTCACTAAAAGGATTTTCAAGCATTGGAACAGGCTACCCAGGGAAGTGCTTGAGTCACCATCCCTGGTCGTATTTAAAAGATATATAGATGTGGTGCTTAGTGACATGGTTTAGATGTGGACTTGGCAGTATTAGGTTAATGGTTGGACTTGATGACCGTAAAGGTCTTTTCCAACCTAAACAATTCTATGATTCTCCATGGCATCCTGCTCGGGGTTTGTATGGTCACTTGGACACAACAGTGTCTTAAGAATAGCATAGCAAGTATATAAATTTGTATTTTATTTAGGCAAAACAGCATTTAAAAGACTTCTAAGGGAGTTCGATCTTCTGTGCCATTCTGTAATATGTATTTCCCATTTTAGGACTGATAAATAACAAGGGATTCCTGTTGGGCTGATAATTAGTTGGACATTTTAATTTTAATAGCAAAAGGCATTTTTTAGTGTACTTCTTTGTATATGTGCTGCTGGCTGGGTAATCAGGTTAGACCTGTCTAATCATTGGCAATAGGTATATTAATTATGTCTCCTATTATATTGTTTTCCAAGTCAGAATTCAAGATCACATTGATTATCTAAATGACAGATGACTTAAGTCAATAAATGGTTCTTGGAGAAAGGAAAAAAATTTGAAATAAATTGACACAGAAAAATGCCTCAATATGTACATGACTTGGAATTAAAAATCAGCTCGTGTATCATCTTTACTTAAGTTTTGAAAGACTATTTACATCCTGTGGTGGTGGCTTTGACTCCTAAATAAGATTCTTGGAACGATACTGACACAGTTAGTCTGGTCCATTATGTGCAATAAACGGTCTTATTGTAAATTTGCTTTTTGTACTAGAATTACGTAGTTTAAGGCTCCTTCATCCCCATGCTGAGTGCTGTAGACATGTAGCCATGTCTACAGCCAGACACAAATCTCAGTGCCAAAGAACTTCAAGCTAAACAGAGCAAGCTGGAAGGGCAAGAAGAGTTGCCCAATATCATGCAGCAAGTCTCTGGAGGAGCAGAGAATAGAGCAGTTGACAGTAGGTGCCCATCTGATGATGGCCAATTAATCAAACCAACACCCAACCAGATTTACACCGTAATTAACATGCAACTCAAAGACACTTGAGAAGAATATTTAAGACAACCCTATTTGTCAATAGGGTAGTTTGCCTTGTTAGATTAGCTCAAATAATTCAACACATTAAGAGGAAGGAAAAAAAAACATGAAAAATACAAGGTGATATAAGTTCTGACCGTGATTTCCAACATTTTCTCTAGAGTCCTAACAAAAGGGGAAAACAATCCCAAAACCAACCAAATAGGGCTGATGCCACTATCTTCTTGTAGAAGTAAGGAGTCACTGTCTAAAGACCTTCTAGTCAAATTCTGGAACATTTCAGATCTTCTTTTCCTGGGAACATCCTGAAATCAGTTTCCCTGATAAAGACAGACAGACATCTCATTTATGCATTTAGCCCTCTGACCTGGGATTTCCTGGACTTGATGTTCCGTTGCTCTTCACAAATCAGCTTTCTCACCAATTGACTTGCACCAACGCTTATGGTAGAACTGTGGTTCTACCATACGTTAACCAGAGAGGACATAATACTCAAACTATGGCCTACCTTCCGAATGCACCTTTGTTTTTCTATGATGCACACCAAACAACCTTCTTGTGTCCCAGTGAACTGTTTTACAGTCTGGACTTCGTTAATCCTTTTTAGTTTGATTTTGTAAGCAGTTCAGCATATCCAAAAAGCTCAGCTATTCGTAGCCTAGTAGCAGGTTATTACCAAGAGTAAAAAGTGAGTTATTGTGATGAGAGAGTTTTAAAAAGACACAAATCCATACAGTGCATCTTAATTAGCTTTTCCACTCACAGAAAATCTTTTTTATTATTGAATACTTCCACAAATTCACTTCTTACTCACAGTCACCAGATACTAATTTTAAACAGTATTTGTTATCTTCAATCTGGTTATACCAATTATTCACTGATCTTTGCACAACTGTTTTTTTTTTTTTTAATGTTGCACAGTATTCCTTTCTTTTCTTATTAAATTCCTAATGCTTTCTGACTTCATAATGGCATAATATGACTCATAAGAAGCAAATAATGAAGAGCAATTAACTGTCAAAATCCTAGCAACAGATTTATTACCTACAGTCTGGGCTTCATAGTTCATCAATAAGTCTCCAGACGCTTTCAGCAAATAAGTAATATGATGCCACTCCTCAAAACAAATACATTTGCCACTTGTAGTCACAAAATACTGTTCCCAAATCAAAATATTATGGTACAATATTTTGGAACCCTTATTTTGTCAGCACTAACAGTGCTAGTGAAGTTGCTGGCTGATGAATGTGTTAGCAAAAGAGATAGCTGCAGCTATTTACAGTAGAAGGTGTGTGCTACTGATGCTACCATGTACCATCGTAGGAGCAATCAAAATTGGTTTATGTGACAAATGGTTTCTCTTGTTTGTTATGAACCACTGAAGTTTGAGAGAAAGTACTATTGACTGATGTGAACAAAAATGACAAAATTTTTGTCTGAAGGAAGTGGAATACAAATCATGCAAGTTCTGCATCATGCCATATTATGGGGGTTATGACCTATGTGGTCTAAGACCTCATGAAGACCCAAGCTAGAAACATATTCAGTAGTAAATACATGTAGGAGAAAAAAAGCTATTTAACTAAAGGACAATGTTGGCATAGGAAAGAGGGCATGAAGAACAGGATAAAATCTGGCTGTAAATAGAAACTGGCCATGAATAAGTTCAGGCTGAAAACAGAGAAGAAGGGAAATGCAGTTTTGCGACACTCTACAACAAGACGAGGGAGAACAAAGATGCAGACATCAGAAAAAAAAGATCTGTGGCAAGTTTTGAGACACAATTTGATGAAGTTGTGATTTGGATGTAGAACCAGGAGGTCCTTCCAGACCTATGTCATCTCTCAAAGGAGTACTCCACCAGCATGAAAAAGAGGTCAATAATGGGACACTGATCTTTAACTAGAGAAATTTGGAGAACATAGAAAGCCAATCTCTGTTTACTGTGCTGTGCTTCTGGTATCTGTCACTGTTACATTAAAATCGTGGTCTACTTTCTGTTAGAGCATATGTATGGAAGCTATCTTGATGTAAAAACAGTCTCAGCAGCCAATCTGGACAGTGGCAAGTTACTCCTGTGTGTGTAAAATGTGGCTGGAAAATTGTATGTACACTTTGATACTTGTCATGGCAGTTTATTTCTTTTCTTTCTTTTTTAAATCAATCATTTGACTCCCCCCAAATATCAGCTTTTAGATGCAGAAGGCATTTAGGCAGGCAGGCTATTACTGTATCCACCCAGACCTCCACGCTGATTGTGGAGATTATATAAACCTTTTGGTTACATTAGCACCTGAATATGATTTATGAGGGCAGACGGGAGATGGTGATTGACCCGCTTTCATGAAAGCAGCCTGTTTGCTGTGAAACAGCTTCCGGCATAAATCATTTTAGACATGCTTTTACACCAGGACTAAATAAACACTCACTTACCCCTGGTACCTGCTAATATGTTAACAAGTAATGTCCTCAAACAGCCTCATTATTTGATTACATCCGAGATCGGGGACTTTGTGTGGTTGCTTTCTCCGCCTGCCAGGATCTCACGAGCCCAGACACATTAGCTCACTTGAATGCAGAGAGAAAGTGGGAGTTTTATCAGCCTCCATTATCAACCCAGCATAACAAAATAGAGCATAAGGGCATTTATGATCTCACGGCTGAGGCATTATAACGCAAATGTCTTAATCCCTGCCGTTCTCAGCAGTGCTGTTGCCATGTCTTTGGGTCAGTAACATGGTGCAGGGTTAATTAAGAAAGACAAATACAGTGGAAACAAGGGAAGCTGGAGGGGTGCCTGCGTCCCAGTCCTGCCTGCACTTGTGACCAGTGTGCTCTTGGCCTGTGGAAGATGTGCTCTCTTGCTGCAAACCCTGTGACAGAGAAATCCTTCTTCAGCAACAGTTACCAAAGCGGACCATGGCTGTGGCTGATCCTGAGTCCTTCAAGACAGAGGAAGGTTACCACCCAGCCCAGAGGAGAGGTGAAGACACAGGCACACACACACAAGAGTGTTTATCTCAGGTGCAGGCTTCAGTTACTAGTTTTGCTGCCAAATTAATGCTGGCCACAAGCTCAGGATGAACTTACCCAAACTAGGCATAACTGTGTGTAATGCAAAGTCAGACAATATATCTGGGCCTGCACAAATCACAGTTATCCTAAGCTATATCACTTTTCTTCTTTCATGGCTCAAGAGTGTCAACGTCGACAGCTGGACTCACTTATTCTACATAGTATCATTATTTTGATATGACTCTGACATGTTAACAGGCCTCACGAAACACTTTGGGACCAGACCTTTTGTTAGCATGAGGCTCTTTCCAGCATCAGCACTTCTAGTTGTTTTTCTAGGCACCAAAGGATGTCGTAGAAAGTGCAGGAACTCAGCTTATATAGAGCAGAAGGAGAAAAAAACCACCCATGAAACAGGAGAAGGAAACAGCACTCTGGGAGGTATATGAGCTTTATGTCCAAAATATGGTGGCAACTACTTGTCATTAGCATCAGCCACCAGAAGCATCTTCAGTGATTTCAACAATAAATGACTCCCCGCTGAGACACTTTGTTAGCTCGCTGCCACAGCAACTGTGACCTCACATGGAGTCATTCACTGCATTCTTGTAGAAATCTATATGGTTTTTGTAGTCCATTAAACTGCACTTCTGTTATCTTGGGCAAGTGAGAATGCAGGCCTCCATATGGCACATTTGGGAGCCCTTAGTGGAGAAGAGAAGGTGATCAAGTGGATGTCTCCATATCATTCAGGAGTGCAAGTGAGAAACTGGCTTCACCTAGAAGCTGTACCTCCTACTGATATGAACCTGAAGCTATCTTCACATAGAAACATCTCACCTCTAGGTTTTGGGGACATCCTGGTACCACAGCTCTGACCTCCTTTTTGAAAACACGTGACAGAATCCATTTTGATGTTAGTATCTGGGCAGATATCAAAGATTAACTCAAGTTGGTAGACACACAATGATGCAGGGTTGCTACAAGAAAAAAAATCAGGCCTGCAATGCCAAGAAACTGTTCCCATTTTCACCATAGTTGTCTGAGCTCAGAAGTTTAAGAAACCCATTTGTTATTAATAACAAATAGCTTTAGACCTTTGTTTCCTCTACTCTGATGGAGCCACTATGCTTTACAATAACATGTGGTTATCCCTCATGAAACCTACAGTAGATTTGACAGACTTCAGACCCCGACTCAGGAAAGCTTCCCATCACAGGAAGATGTCAGAAGCATGAGTCCCGTTGTAGTGAAAGGGACATAGATACACCCTAGAAGTCAAACACAGGTTTGGGTTTTTACTGAATCAGGCCCCAGCTGCAAGCTTCATGAATGAATTGAACTCTGGATACTCCTTTATCTGGGACTACATTTTCCTCCCATCTTTGCTAAGAAAGGTTAGCAAAACTGATAAAGGTGAACACTGAACAGAGCCTATTTTTATTTTATTAGATTTACTTTGCACCTCACATTTATCGTGGCTGTCCTAGCAGTGATGCTGTCCTAGCCATGATGTAATCTGCAATTAACTAGTCTCCTTTTGTCAGCCTGCATCATCAAAGCCTGTTTTTATGGAGTGTTAAGTCTAATATTTACAGTGTTAAATACTTGGACAATATTTAAATTGGTTTCATCACATACTATATTTAGTTGGAGTGATATTGTCTGGTTAACAGCAATGAAAACAATTCCGTTCTTTTGGGTTTTATATTTTGAGTGGGTATTAGGTAACTGGAAAATATGGTCATTATATTTGTCTAACATTTCTACAAGTTGTAACATGGCATTTCAATTGGGGCTTTAACTCATGAATTATCCGTACGCAAAACTTTTGAGAAATTTCCAGGTTCAACATCCAAACAAGCACTGAGTTCAGTGGCGTGTCTGAAAGGAAGGCAGTTTAATATTTATACACATATATAGAAAAGTATGAAGACATTTTTCAGGACCTTTTCTTTCCAGCAATATTGCTGTTACACAAAGCCTGCTCCAACGGTAATTTTACTGTCAAACAAAAATCACAATTAATGTGTGATCTAATCCCCATCTCATAGAGACAGACATCACTGTGTTTCAGGGTATTGCTTATTGGAATTGTTCTTTGTCTGGGTGACTCCTGTTTGTCTCCACTTGTAGCTTCTGTAAGAAATCTTGCCCATACTCTCCTGAGTAATTTTGTCCTTCAAATCAAAAGGCCTCTAAGACTTTGCAGCTGTGCTGACTTCTCATCTCCAGCAGCAAGGAACTCCTTCAAATGATGATGTCTCCCTTCTTCAAAGTAGAGATATTTTCTAGAGGTTTTTACTAACATTTAAGCATTAGAGAAACTACTATAAGAACTTTTTTTTTTTCAATTGCAGAGAAAACCTTTTATCTTCCTTTATGTCTTTAGCTTTTCTTTCTTTTCCTAGTGTTGGTGTTAAGACACCTTCCCATCTCAGCTATGTGATTTGTAGCTATCCCACTGAGTTAGTTATTTCTCTCCTTGATGATCACAGCCATGGTCTCTGGGCCAGAACAATACCTCCTCCATATGTTGGCTCTTGTCCACCAGAAATTTCTGCTCCAGAAACTTTTGTCTATAGTTCTATGCAGGAATCAGACCCACGAAGGAGCACAGCGCGGAGAAGAATTTTCTCCTGACTTTTAGAAAGGACTCTGCTCACAAAACCATGACTCTGACTCAGTTTTGTTGAGCTAGGTCTTCTATGCAGAGGATCCCACTAACAAGAAAGAGCTGTAATCCCTTTAGTCAGCCCTTTGAACTGCCCAGGAGCTCTTTGCCAAAGCCTGATAATAACTTCTGAAACACTGAAAACTTTTAATCATCCATTTTATTTAGCAGATAGAAAGAAGAGGTTCTGTAGAAATCTACAGTGAGGCTACAGAAAACGAAGAACAAACCAAGAGATACACAGGAATTTTGCTAGTTATTTTATAAAATGAAAACTAGTGCATTTCCTTTTTTTGGTAAATCATAGGATTTTGAGATTTGCAGTCTGCCTATTTTTAGAGACTTTTAGAGGAAATACAGTAAGTATTCTAATATTCTTAATATACAAGTAAGAAATATGGTAAATCCTCATTTCTCTCTGTGGATTGCAATTTCTCGTTAGTACTGCACTTTGGGTTCTTCCATTGGACTTAGAATAAATTTGGGGGATGGAAGCAGTTTGACTCCCCCTTCTGCTAAACTTGTACCAAAGCCTTCAGAGGTGTCACAAAACTATTGCTTGTGCAAAGCTGGCTAGATGAGGGGTGGGGATGAGGAAGGAAGATCTCATCTCTGTGTGGCATTGCCATGACTTGGTGATCAAAATCTCCTGTGTTTGCTTTTAAAAAAGGCTTGGGTGTTACCTGCTGAAGCTCCAGCTTTTAAGAATGTCTACCTGAAAGTAAAATTTACTTATCCAAAAAAACAAATAAAAGAGTAAAATCATCAATAACTATATAAAATATGCCTTAATTCGTCATCCCTAATAGATCACTTGGATAACGCTGAATGAAGTCTTACCTTTGACTCCCTCCCATTCTCTCACTACCTAAATATTACCAAAGGAAGCATGTTGAAGGAAGCAATCTTTCCTTTGGCTTGAATGCCGTTGCCAAATTGTCCAGGGCTAGTAGAGCATCCTGGGGATCATCAGAGCCCCTGAACAGTCACTGCCAGAATATGGAAAGACTCAACAGTATTTGTCTGTTTTCTTTACTATATGCTTATGAACCATCCACTCTTATAGAGGTGAAGACCTCTGTAAGACATTTCCTTTTCTACACAGGAAATAAGGTACTGAACACTTCTTGCACAAACACTGATTTTATTGTTTAAAACATACCTGAGATTCTTAGAAAGGCTTTGAGTAGCCGAAGTTGAAATTTTTTTATTGTTTTTTTTCTGTCCTTGCTTTTGCAGGTTAGACCTCAGTATTCAATGCCTACCAAATACACTCTTCAACTGTAGTTTGAAAATACCTGGTGAAAAAGTCACAAAATGCTATAGGTGTGGGAAGGATAAAGACCTGGAAACCAATGTCTTTGCATCTTTTTCTTATTTTCCACATGATCCCATGTCATTTTTGTATGAATTATTTTATATAAATTGCATAAAATATAGCATTTTGCAGATTTCACTTAGTAAAACAGTATTTTGCGTATATTTTTTTTAGGGAAAACCCCCTTCCCCCACAATCTTCAGGACAATTTGTGAAACTTTCAAAATAATTGTTGTTTGTACAAACTGAGAGTTTATTTCAGGCTTTTCTAAAGCATTGGGCTGGTTTGGGAAGTGAAAGGGAAAGGTTTAGTCATATTCCTTAATGAAACTGTGTTTTAATTTAAAGATGTCACGAATTTTATGGCAGACTATTTACTTTCACCTAGCCCTCAAAAACAAATATGACTTCCAGATTTGCTACAAAGCAAGTTAAAAAGCAGGAAATGTAAAACAAACTTTGATTAAGAGCCTGATTCTGCTGATTAAAATCAGTGGCCAAACACTCTGACTCCAGAGATCTGATTTGAACCTTTATTGCGCTGGACCTGCTCCAAAACCGACTAAAGTCAATAGGAGTTTTTCTTTTGAGCCCAGTCACTGGGTGTCTGTCTGCCTTTTTCTCTCTTAAATTATAAATCACCAGGAGGAGTTTAATCTTGCAGTTTTCAGTGCCAGCGTGACATTTATTTTAACTTTGGCTGTTGACAAAGCACCCCGCATCCTGCATTTCCCTGCTGGCAATCACATGTCTCTTCTAACTCACATGTTACTTTCTGTCAGAGATTTTATTTTATTTGTCCTCTGCTTATTGCCATCCACTTCTCCAGCCCTCCCTTTTCATCTGTCCATCACATCTGGCAGCAAGAAAAATGGATCTATTTTGCAATACCAATTTCAGTGCCACTCGCCAGTCCAAATAAGAGTTGTGTATCTAACACACCATACAGGGTCTCAGTTTCTGGATTTTGTCACAAGAGCTGTATTTTCTCAGCAGCTTATTAACAGCGTGTGTTTGGGGTGAAAATTAAGCAAATGGAAAAAGGATGTCACAGCAAGGAGCTGTGTTGCAACACTTAGGTTATTATATTGCATTAAGTTAAACAAAGACTGTTTGGCCATGTTATGACTATGATTCTCATTCATTCCAGTCCCTTAAGAAAATGTATTTGAAAAGAGGCAACTTTGCTCAGTCAATTTCCCTTTGATCAAAATGCTCCCAGGTGTCACTCTTGTGAATTTGACAGGGAAAAAAAAAATGTTGAGGGGGAGTAGAGCTTGGGGAGGGGAACAGGGGGAAGATTGCCATAACTCTGCTGGTGCCAAGAATAAGAAGAATAATGGGAACCGCTACAGATCGGAAACTTTCTTTTGGTCATTTATCAAGCCCATATTATTTTCTCATCTTTCACTGTCTTTGGAGTGCGTGTGTCAGGTGAACCAAAAAAAAGTTACAAGAAATCTTGAATTGCGCTCAGAAAAATGTGCTGACCATCTATCGTGTGCCTGAGGTCAACCATGCAGCTTTTAAACTGGCTCTGGATCCATAAATAGCCCTTGGACAAGGCTGCCAGACAGCTGAGAAGGCTTTGAATTTCTCATTCAAGGAAGGGGTGACATACAATTGCTCAGCACCAACCCTTCCATGGGCTCTTTCCCACATCTGGCCAATGACTTTGTTGCCTAAATGGGAGCTGAGCAATTCTGGAAATTGGACTCTAAGTAGAAAACGTTCCCACTTCTGCTCCACCAGTTGTGTTGGTGGGGAAATAAAGCACTGTGACGCTTTTACCATATGTGGGTTTCGGAATAATTTCTAAATCCCCCATGCCCGAGCCATAGGTTGCTGAACAATTCCCATCAACTACGGTTCCTGATTAGGGTGGAAACGATGCAGGTAACTTTGATAAGATGAACTTCTTGGGTGACCTAATTTGAGAACAGCTATTCTACCTTGCAAATGCCCAGCCACTTGGTGGCTGCAGCCGGAAAGTTGTCCATTCTCAAATGAAAGGGACAACCACTCGCTCACTTCCACAGAGAAATCAGCTGTCATACACTGCAACAGTGGCTTCCATATCCTTTCTCCCTGTAGGATTTCCCACTTTAAGGTCTTCTTTCCAAGTCTTCGTTCGCAAACCACTGCCTGCAACTCTCTTTTACTTACCTGAACTGGTCATAAAGCTGTTCAAACACAATTTCCACTTTTCTGATGAGGGATGCTGCCTTCAGTCATACTATTCTCTGCTGACCTGACAGACACATTTTCTCCCTTGCTGTCCTTCATTCCCTACCCAGACTGTGCCCATTTTCTCCTGCTCCTGTTCACTCTCAAAAACTCACGTTTTCCGTGATGCAGACAGCAACATATGACTTGTTTACAACCAGGCAGGTGAGGAGCTGCGTCTCGGCTCCTAAAACACACCCTTCTTGTGGCCTGCTGATAATTGCACATCTGATCATAACAGCCACGTTATTTCAGAATCCATCCATGCATCCATCCGTCCATTCATCCATCCATCCATTTCTCCTGTGAGAGTGGGATCCAGAACTAATCTTGAGTGGCATCCGACACAGGAAACTCACCCAGCCTGGGGGTATGAAAAAAGGGGCAACCCTAAACAATACATGTTGTTAAGCTGTGAAACTGTTTGCCACAGGAAACCATGGATACAAAGAGATTTAGAAGTAGCTGGATAAATTCCTGGAAGCAAAATTCACCAGGGGCTATTAAATACAAAGACACTATGTCTGGCTCCGGAAATCCCAGGACCACAAATCACTGGCCCTGAGCCATGATCTGCGTGCCCTGTTCTGATATCCTTCCTTAAGTACCTACAACTGCTGGCTGCCATAGACAGGGTATTGGGCTGGATGGACTTTTGGTCCTAACCAGTTTGGCTGTTCCTGTGTTTCTGTATTAATAGATGAGCTGGGACTGAATATCACATTCGGCACTAATGTCTCCGCATTCACCCAGCAGCATTTCTATCACCAGCACTCTCCAGGCTGCTTCTGTCACGACATCTGGACATCACGTAGCACCTGAAGCACATTAAGCTTTTTCAGCAGGTAATAAACCCCTGGATAGTGTACGGCAGGCGAGCCCCAGTCTCTAAATACCCACCACGGACATTGCTTTCTCCAGCAATTGCCAAAGCCTGGTTTAGATTAAACTACTTCAGACCAGCCACTGCAGAAGGGCAAGGCTGGAAACGGAAGTCTCTCCTGTTTAGTTTGGGCTCTTTTTTTTCCTGGCTGATTTGTTGTTTTGGGCTTGTTTGTTTTTTTGGCAAATTATTTAAAGGACAAATATAAGGCTAGACAACTGGATGTGTCAAGAAGGTCAGCCAATTTCTCAGACTACTGTCTTTTTCCAGCTGTTCCAGATCAGAAAAAGGACCAGGTGAGGCTGTATCTCCTTGGTGGCTTTCCACTGTGTAAGGTAGACTTCTTTGATGTAAAGCAAAGGGTTAGAGAGGTGAGAGGATGCTGGGCTGGCATTGCTATACAGGACACCAGCAAGATCCCTCTCCTTGTTGGGCAACTCCTCTTTACAGAGCCAGTCCCAGTGTCATTTATTCAGGAACCACTGTGTCTCAGAGCCCTAGAACAGAGCTGTGCTGTTCAGCTCAGCTGAGTACAAAATAAAGGAAAAGGAAAAGAAAACCAGGAAGAGGAGAAAGAAAGCAAAAAAAGAAAAAAAAAAGGAAAGGAAAAAGAAAGAGCAAAAGGAAAAAGAAACAGGAAAAAAAAAAAGGAAAGAAAACAAATAAAAAGATAAAAGAAAAAGAAAAGGAAAAAAGCAAGTATGCATTTCTGATGACAGCTGCACAAACGTGCCTTATTCTGGCAGATCTCTCAATTAAAATCAAGCCACCCTAATTTAAGGGGAAAATAAACACAGGCCTGATGTTATGCGTTTTGCTTTGAAAAGGAATCAGCCTGAGGAGAGGCAGCAGGGCCCGTAGCTCGGGAGGAATGGTTGTAAGGAAGGGGCAGATCTTGCTTCATCAGCTGCTGCCTCCAGGTGCTGAGACGAACCCGGGGTGCAGTTTGCACCCCTGCAACAGTGCAGGGGCCTGGGCAGAAGAGCCCCCACCCTGCAGGGACGAGGGGAAGAGGCTCGGGCAAGGGAGAGCTTGGACAGTCTCTGCCCTGACACTGTTCCTTGCGGTGAAGACTGAGGAAGTTCTTGGGGCACAATTATGTTTTCTCATCTTTTTCTTATGCCACGTTTTTAATTAAAAATGAGGGTACTTTCTTTGCAGGCAGCTATTTTAAAACTACTGATGAACAACATGAGGGGCTGCTTTTTAAGCAGCAAGCTAGGAGTGCCATTCACACAGAATCCACATTGTTACTGCAGAGCTCTACTGCAGCGCTCCTGCACTCTCCAGGATGGGACAGAGGAGTGCTACTCTTAAAAGCCCCCGTTTATCCTTCTGCCATTGTCTTTTCTGCTCTTGTCACTGTACTCATGGTGAAATAAAGCATCACCATCTACCTTTGGATAAGAAAATAGCTGAAATCAAATGAGTTAGCTCTCAGATTTAGTTCCCGCTATGTCTCCCACGCTTGTTCAATGAAACTATTAGACAGCAGACACTCTCTGTGCCACTTGGAGACCAGATAACAAACATCATGGGGCTCTTGCAGATCACCACAAGTTGGTACAGCCCTTACCCTGCACACTGGGAAGAGCTACTATGTTGTGATGGAAAAAAAGCAAAATCCAGCAGCACAGGGATGCAAAGGTCCCAGGGTTTGGGGAACCGTAAAAGGTCACTTGCCCAGACTGGAACATCTAAAATGCCTATTTGCTGCACAGAAGGATTCTGTCTGAAGTTTCAGGGATGAAAAAAAGAAAGAATGTAAAGAGTGTAACAAAAGGAAAAACATGCAAACTCTTCAGCATAAGCTACCATGGATTCAGCTCTGGATTACAGAGGTTCAAGAGATCAAAGCAGCAGGAACCAGAAGGAGCAAACCAGAGACAACACACAGATAAAAGAAGAGATGAAAGCCAAAGAAAGCTTGGACAGGAGGCTGACATTTCCAAATGAGGAACTAGGGTTGGATTAAACTGGTAGTGCTTGATGTGTTGTCTATTCCCTTTTTTGGCTCCCTTGGTTTCTGCAGAACTGAAGCTTGTTAGGGGGACAAAAAACGGTATTTCTATTTTTTGTCATTGCCAAGGAAAGCCTCTCTGTGTGAGTAACCTCTGTGCCACCTGTGGAAGGCTGCAAGGAACCAGGACAGAAAGTATGCTCCTGGGAGTAAAGCACTGCTCAGGAGGCAGTGGACCCAGATATCAGCTGTGCTGCAGGCTCCTCAGAAGCCACTCTGATGGGACACACCAACTACTCTTTGTCTGACATGTTTGTGCAGGGGCCCAGCTGATGCACAGTGATTCCTTACACCCTGGGATCAGGTGTGGATCTGGCCTTTGAGGAACAGGGGACTTCTTTAGGCTGATGAGGTATCTCGGGAATTTTATATATTTTAATATAAAACATTCCTATCACCTGGCCTGAGAAGGTAACCCAAGCAGTAGCATTAGCAGACCTCATCATGACCCCAACAGAAGATCAATTATTCAGTCAATGCATCAGAGAATGGGTGGATCCTCTCACTTATGCAGTTCCTCAAAGAAAGGTCCTCTGGGTAAGCAGGTGGGGATGATTACTTTCCACAGCTGTCCTGTGTGAGCTGGGATTTGCATCTCCTCCTTCTGTGAGGCAGCCCACCTGGGCCATCAGCTGGGAGGAGAAGAAGAAAGAGGAGGAAGGAGGGAGAATGAGAAAGAAGGGGGAGAAGGAGAACAAAAAGAAGGACAATAACAAGGACATCTCAGAAGAGGATGTGGAGCTGCAGCAGGAGTTGTGGCATAGTGCAGTGAGATGCTTCTGTTGCGGGACTGACTGGGATGGAGAGAGGGACTGTTCTGAGCAGTGGGGCCTGAAAATGAAGCAAGTGATAATAACAGGCTCTGTTCTGTGCCTGGTGTTGTGGGGAACCACTGCAGCCCAGCAGTGTGATGTGCTGTGGGTGAGGCTTTGGTGGGGAGAGGGAGCAGGAATTGCTTCTGTACTTTGAGTTACTCTGCCCAAAGTGCATTTGGGGACTGTCTCGGACCTGCATGTGTAAGTCTGGAGTGGGATCAGGTTAGAAAATGAGACCTAAATGACTCAGTGGTTTGAGAGGTCGAACTTGGGGTGGAGGGAAGAGAGATGTGGCCTCTGAATTAGTTGATTTATTTTTTTCTATTTTTTTTATTTCCTTCTTTTTCCTATGTACAGAAGGAAAAGCACCATGTCCTTCCCAACCTCTTCTCTCTGTCCTTGCTGGGGCTCCTAGTGCATCCACCCCCTACTCTGGCTGAAAAGAGGGAAGGTCACCTTCCTGCTTGGTGGTGAGGCTGTGCCTGTGTCAAGGTCACCCAGTATTTGCAAGCTGCGCTTGTAAGGCCTGGAAAACCCAAATTTCCCTCTGTGCTGCTGTGGAGCAGCACCTCAGTGATCTCCAGCTGCCATCTGCTGGTAAATGTGCTGTGCCAGAGCCAGACAGACAACACTTGGCTGCTGGACCCTTCCCTGGCTGGTGCCAAGGCTGGGCATCCCTGGAGGATTAGGGACCTGCAGCAGGAGCCACCAGCTTCCCACACTGCTTGGGGCACAGCAGTGCAGGAGAGATGGCAAAGAGCTACCTGGACCAAAGGGACCTTGTTACAAGGTGTGTGGGGGTGAATCAATCCTGTTTTATAGTGGAGCACTGAAGGACAAGCAGGATTTAAGTGCTGCAGTAAACTTGATGATTTATTAGAGACTAACTCTTTTCTGGAGAGATATTAAACCTGCCTTGGGGAGGCGGGAAAGAGGTGGGAAACAATCTGTTAAAATATGTTTCTGTTGTTTTCTGGTTGCTTAGGCAGAGAAAAGCAAGTTAACAAAAAAGTGGAGTGGTTATTGAGAGCTTGGGTCTTTGCATAATGTGGGTTTGATTCAGGATTTTTATTTGTTGCTTTTTTGTTGGGTTTTTTTTTTGGGGGGGGGGGGGGTTGCCGAACCCCCGCCGGTACAACGGACCAGTTTGTTGGGTAGAGCGGCTCCCTGGCGCGGCGGGGAAGGGTGCGTGGGTGCCGGCGACAGGGCGGCGGGGGACGCCGGCGGCTGTCCCGTGTGTGTGTGTCCCCCCCCCGCCTCCTCCTGCCGGGTAACCCCGCCGCCGCTGCCCCGCGTCCTCCCCGCGTCCTCCCCGCGTCTCCGGGCCGTTTCTCTCCCGACCTTTCGGGGACTTTCCGCGTCTCCGCGGAAAATCTCGGCTTTGTCTCCTCTCCCGGTAACTTCCACCCCGTGCAAAACAAAAAAAAAAAAAAATCCAAACCAAGACAAAAGCTCGACCTTTTCATTTTCCTCCGTTCTTTTCCTCCTTTCCCTTTAGACAAGCATTCATTTTTTTTATATTTATATTTTTTTTTTCAACCTGCAGTAAGAGATTCTCCCCTCCCCGCGGTCCCTTCCCTTTGCGGAGAGGCTCGGTCGGACGCCAGGAGGTGGGAATCTATTTTCCCAGGCTCTTTGAGGAGCTGCCGGGGGGGAAAGGGGGGCCTGTTTGGTGCCGGTAACCTGCCGGGACCGGGGAGAATGGCGGGGAGAGGTTTGGTTTTTTTTTTTGGGGGGGGGAGCGCAGAAAGAGCTCCGGAGAGGCGGGATGCCGGCGGGCGGGATGCGGGGCAGGGATGGGAATTCACGCCACCGGTGAATCCATTCCCACAGCTCCCCCTCTCCCTGCTTCATTTCTCCTCCTCCCAGCTCGGGGTGGTGTTGGGCAGGAAGGGGGGAGGGGGGGGGGACACCTGGCACCCCTTTCCCCCGGGAGAAGGTAGCCAGGCCCCCGGTGGGAGATGCCCCTCGCCCGGGGCTCCCCGTCGCCGCGGCAACGCCGGGCAGCCAGGGGGCTACAGCCCCTCGGTGACAGCCCCGGCCCGAGGGGGATGCTCCCGTGTGTCCCCCCCCCGGCCCCGCACACACAGGCAGGCACAGCCCGGCTCCTCTCCCGGCCCGGGCGCAGCCCCAGGGCTCCGGCGGCGGGCTCCTGGCTTCTCCCGGCCTCCCCCCTTCCCTCCCCGGGAAAGGGATGGATGAACTGTCCTTTGTCTGACGCTGGGTTTGGGCTCGGCGGATTCCTGGCTCGGGGCTTTTTTTTCCCTTTTTTTTTTTTTTTTTTGCCTTTTTCCCTTTTTTTTCCCCCCTCTTTTTGGGGCTTTTTTTTTTTTGCCTTTTTTTTTTTTCCTGCT
>JAOTQQ010000004.1:25624713-25648221 GCA_026546715.1 Gallinago undulata
TTTTTTTAATGTGGTTGGACTCGATGATCTCAAAGGTCCCTTCCAACCACTAAGATTCTGTAATTCTGTGATTCTGTTTGCCATGGCAGTTAACCAGAGCACCCGAGGTGCCTTGCCAGGTCCTCTGGAGATAAGCGGGAGCAAAGAAGGTTCCCTGGAATCAATAGAGATCTGCCCCCTTGCACCTGCAGGGCTTAAGCTGCTGTAATAACTTTTGCTCCAATGGCTGCTTGTTTGTTTGACAGCTGTGTTGAATTTTTATTGTTTCCCGGGCACGTGAGTTTTCCCCATCCGTTCCCAGGGCAAGGAGTGCCGCATCTCCGGGTGGTGGATGGCTGCCAATGTTGACCGAGGAGCGTGTGGAGCAGGAGATAAGCGCTGCCCTGCTGCTGGGGCTCGGAGGAGACCTGCACCTCGCACCGTGCACCGGGCCTCTCGCCTGGGGGCTCCTGGGAGCCAGCATCACGCAACACCGGCATACGTCACCCCAGTGGCGGGGACGGCAGCCACCTCCCGGGGGGACCACAGGAGGATTGCACCTCCCCAGCCAGCCCTGAGGAGTGGTGAGCAGAGCAACTCCTGGATGAGTGGGGCTGAAGGCAGGAGGGATACGAGGTCCTTGAGCAGCAAATAAGGACGCTGTCGCAGATGCACTCGAGGTAACGTCCGCGTTCGAGGTGCAGCCACTGCAACCCTACCCAACTGCACCAGCAGTGGGGCTGGCCACTATGGCTTGGCAGGATCCAGTCAGTTGGTGTCATTCTTATGGGTCCAACAGAGTCGTGGTAGCTCTGGGAATGAGAGTCCCAGAGCTGCTGGGAATGGCTTATTAGATGTATTTAATTTTCACGGGTGCCGGATTTCAAATGTTTGCAAGTGTTAATTGCCACTGGTACAGCGCCTTGGGAAGGTGGGGTGAAGAGCTGGGTTGAGCAGGTACTTTGGGTTGGGTTCCCCATGGAGAGCAGGATTCCTGGTTTGGGAAGACCGGAGATACTGGCTGCCTTTGCTTCTTGTGCAGGAATTTGATGCATTTCAAGATTAGGTGACTGCCTTTTTGCTTTCGGGTGCTGCGTTGTCGGGAGAGAAAAGTGTGTGGGTGAGCGTAGATCAGCTCTGTGCAGGGAGAGCTGCCTGTTTACACCAGGGGATTAAGGCTTCCAGATATTTAATTTCTGGTAACTGTACTTCAGCTTGTTGAAACATTTCAGCCTTTAAAAGCCTCTTGTGGATAATGAGACTACAGGGAGGTGCCGCTTCCAGAGAACCTCAGGCTGGGGAGCAGGGGCGGACGGGGCCCTTGCTTTAGCAGCGCAATTAATGAGCAAGTAGGTACCAGCATTTGCAAGAAAACGTGGGAGAGAGGAGGATGAAACAAAAGGAGAGACAGTTTTTCTTGCCTCCCTTGAAACCAAGAGCAAATGAAGCTTGCCTAAGTTTAAACTGTTCTGTCTGTGTGTTGTGGGGTTGGGGGACTGTGGATGGCAGAGGTGGGGGAGGGAGGTCCTTCTTTGAGGACCAGGGGACTACCTGGAGAAGGCTTGGGCCAGCTCTGTAATGGCTCTGCAAACCCAAGAGAAGCCTTGGGGGTCCCTCCCAAAGCTGTCCCAACAAAGGAGCAGAGGGGTGGCGTGACCCCACACCCTGTAACCTGATTCAGAGGGCTGGTGGTATCAAGGAGAGCTGGGCCAGTGCTGGAGAGTCCCCACCTTGTCTGCAGACCAGGCTGGTGCCCTCAGCTGAGGTGTCCTGTCCCCCATTGGCAGGTATGAGATAGCCACAGACAGTGGTAACAGAGGGACCTTTGCAGCTGTGTTGGAGGTTGAGTGTTGGGGGCTGGTACCAGAGTCAGGACCACCCTATGTGTGTCCCAATTGATCTTTTTCTTTTTGTGTCCAGCTAGAGCCCTTCATGATTTCTTTTCTGACAGGCCCCATGGTAAGCCCTGCTGAGCCTGCCAGGGTTGCAAACTTAAACCAAACCTCTCCCAAGGACACCAGTAATAGCCCCCGCCTTTGCCTGCTAGCCCAATCCACCACTGTCTTCTACAGCAGCATCCCCTCTATAGGAGTACTCAGGAAACTTCTCCAGCATACCTGTGACTTCTCTGGTGCTACTGAGGGCGGGGAAAGTGAGGCAGGGAACTGACACTGTCTTGGAGGGGCATTCACAGCACTGCAGGCACTCAGCAGAAAGGAGCAAAGTAGTTCTTCCTCAGCCAGTGGAGAGAGAGGGGAGATATCTCCAGAAAGAGTGATCTGGGCCAGCCATGGTCTGGCGATGTTTATATCGATAAACTAAGGAGAAAATGGATAATACAAGCCCCCATGGCATTGAGGGTGGTGACAGGACCCAAAATCTGTGGGAGGCCAATGTCTTCTAGCATTAGTAGGAATCCCACTAAGAATCCAGGTCTGTGCCTGTCTGCCTGTCTCAGGATCTTGGTTTGTGACCATCAACCCAAGCACCCACAGGGACCAGCCTGGACTCCCCCTGACACCTCTGAGCAGGGCCCTAGTTCAGAGGCAGATGGAGGCAAAGGTCCTGCCTGGCCCCAGGATTAAGAGGTGGAGAAGGATGAGACATCCCATGCAGCTGAGAAACAACTCTGCTGCACCAGGTAGCTTGGTGGGAGGGGAAAGAGGACCTGCAATTTGCATTTTGCCACTGTGGTAGGGGACAGTAACCTCCTGCCTGCCCAAGGCAGCTGCTGCTCCTGCTGCCACTGCAGCTTTCCTGACTCATGTAGGTGACATGACACTCTGCAGAGCCTGCAAAGAAAATTCAGCTCTCTCCTCCCTGTTGCTGTCTGCAAAGTGAAGGTACAGGGTAACGCAGGTTCCCTATCTGCCAACCATCCTCTGGGGCTGGGGGTCTCTCTGCAGCATGGAGGATCCCTCAGCTGCAGCACAGGATGGGGAAGGAGGCGGCACACTGCTGGACCGAGTGAGGAAAGGGGCACCGGTGCCCTCACCTGTGGCTGGTCCTGCCCAGATCAGTGACCTCACCACCTGCACCAGGAAGAGAGACCAAGTCCCATCTATGGCAGCTTCTCTTAGGAGGAACTTTCCCCTACAGGATGCTGTGGAGAAAGTGATGTAAAAGAAGGGTGGGGGACAAGACAATGTGACAGATATCCATTTGCCATCCCAGTGGCTGTCACCAGTGGGTAAATGGGCTGGAGAGGGGAACAATTGTAGAAGATTGCAGGAGCATCTGAGAGGGATCCTCACACCACAGAGCTATGGGGAGGTCGTCAGTGATGAACCACGGAGCCAAAGCTCCTGCTGGGGCCTTCTGGGAAAATGTTAGCTGCAGTCCGGCCTGGCTCCCGGTCCCCACTCACACTTTCTCCACCCTGTTAATTATTACAAGGGAAGTAATGAAGGCCAACATGCACCAAAGTCCAGTGTGAGAGAGAAGATCAGCAGTTTGCTCGCAGCCATGAGCCAGCCAACCGCAGCCACCACGGAGGTGCCCGTGCTGCCGGGGGACACGACAGCAGCCTTTGGGGTGGCAGACATCATCGTTGTGGTTATTTACTTCATCTTTGTCCTCGCCGTCGGGATATGGGTGAGTCCCTGAGGTGGCTGGGTTTAGGTCTGCCTGAGATGGAGACCCTTTGATCCTCCCCAGACCCCTTCAGACTACAAAGGTGTTCCCCTGCAAAGGGCATCCTCTGTGCATACCGTTAACCCAGAGTCTGTTTAGCATGTTTGGGGGTGACGGTGACCTTCCTGTGAGCCCTCACCCCCACCCCCACCCCCACCCCCACATGGCAACAACCCAGGAGTCATTCCCTGGAGGTTGTTCTGGGGATGATGTCTGCCTCCCATGGTGCAAAGGAGTCTCACACCAGGCTGTGGACAGGCAGGGAGCAAAAGAAGAGCCAGGGCTGGGGTGGTAAAGACTGAAATAGGACTTCAAAAAGCTTTGAAAAGATTATTGCCAATTATTTGTTCATCTTGCTTTCTGAAGTCCTCTTTCATAGAGACCTATGTTGTTCCAGTTGGCTGAAGCATTTTGTCTTTCCCAATTGGTACGATCAAGGAGAAGCCATTTAAAAGGTACAAGCAGCTTCTTTCCAAAGCTGGACTATCAATCTGCACAAAGAGAGGCAGAAGCCATGGGTGAAGCCTGGCATACCTGACAGATGCACAAAACAATTTTTGGTGGCAGTGCTGCTCACCAGGCTGGGTGCCGCCACGTGCACAGGTGTTTTGCAGCAAATGGTGCCCGACCACAAGTTGCTGGTTGCTGCAAACAGCAAACACAGTCAGCCTCAGTCACATCGGAGGGGCTTGCTGGCCTATGGGTGGCCCATTGCTCTTCAAATCCCCGCAGTTCTCATACAGTTCTGTGACAGGGCTGTGTGATGTGACCATACGAGTGTGCGGCTGCTGGAAACCCTGAATCCCCAGGAGTGGGAAGAAGCAAGGCAGCAGGAGCTGCAGCAGGACGTTGCTAACCATCCTGGAGCACACCTGCATGTCATGCCCAAATGCAGTCCTTGCCGGTGTCCCCTGGGATACGAGGCTGTCCTCTGATTCTCATCTCTGTGCTATGTTCTCCCATATTGGACTCTGAATGCCTTTGCCAGGGGTGCTGGACAGCAAGGAGGGAAATGCCTCCTCTTAGTGCGTACCATCATCAGAAGGTGGACAACCTTTCTTGGAGTTGCAAACATGTATCTTCACATGTCTGAGAGCAGGCAAACCCCTAGATTTCTCAGAATTAGGTGCTTTCCACAGGGTCCTTGCTTCAGCCTGCATCAGAGCTGTGCACTACCTGTCAGTGCCGCTCTGAGCAGGGTGACCCAGTTGGCTGCAAGGGAGTAGGACTAGGGTGGTGCAAGAAGGTGCTGACAGGATGTTTCAAGGCTACTGGTATGGGCATTGGGTCTGACTTGGGGGTATGTAAAAGGAGAAAAACATTTTTTTTTTCTTTTTTTTCCCCCTGTGCTTCTAGTCATCGATACGAGCAAGCCGGGGGACCATCGGGGGCTATTTCCTAGCTGGACGATCCATGACTTGGTGGCCTGTAA
This sequence comes from Gallinago undulata, assembly GCA_026546715.1. NCBI lineage: Eukaryota > Metazoa > Chordata > Aves > Charadriiformes > Scolopacidae > Gallinago > Gallinago undulata. The sequence goes on from JAOTQQ010000004.1 coordinate 25,629,758, forward strand.
GTGAAATGCATCCCTCTGTTTCTCATGGTTGCAAAGCAATTCCAGATGTAAGGAGGGCAGGTCTAGCAGGGGGACCCAGTCCATACATGTTTTGACTGTGGTCTTGAAATGAAGAGGATCCACCAAGAATCATCCTGTGTAGCTTTGCTAATGGGCTAAGGCATGGAGCTGCTGGGCCAAAAGGATAGTTCAGCATCTTCAGTTTATTTCAACTCTCAATTTCTTTGCTAAAGTCAGCGATAAACATGTTGACGTTGATGGAAGCGAGGGAGCGCTGACTGCCTACCTGGGTTTGAAACTCCCTGGCCCCAGCTCACCAGAGATACCATTGTCCCCAAGCCAAGAGAGCATTAGGTAATCTAGGAATGTGCTATCCCATAAAAAAGCATTTAGAGACTGAAGAAAAAATAATCCCAAAGCCCAGGACTTTCTGAGCCCTTGCTATTTAGAGTAAAGTTGAGATTATTGACTAACGATGTAAAAGATATAAACTTCAAACCACCAAAGTATAAATCTTCACCTTGAAAAAAAAAACTCTATTGAAGGCGCCTTTTCTTGTGAGTGAAAGGTACATATAAAGATAATTTAAAGTTTGAAAGGAATAAAAACACCACAGGTATAAAGATCCTTCTCAGCCAATGCCAGACTCTGGCACCATATATCTCTCTAGTGAGTCGTGGGTAACGGAATGCACTTCTCAACCAAAATACTGTGGTTTTTTTCTTTTTTTCCTTTGGATGTACATTGCCCATAAATTCACTAGGCTAGACTTTCAACTTCTATCAGAGACACATACACTTCTCTAAAATCTGTTCTTTCTTAAATGTTCTTTACGTTTCTGGTTTGGCCAAGTGACGTTTAATGGAAAAGCTTAGCTTGATGGTTTTCTCTAATTGGGAGATGAAAAATTGAAAGGTACTAAAATGGAACCTTTTCCCCCCAACATAATTATTTTTTCTTCTCTCTTCTCTCTTCTCTCTTCTCTTCTTTTTTTTTTTTCTTTCTTTTCTTTTTTCTTTTTTTTTTCTTTAAAAAAAGAAACCAAACCCAAATACATCCTCATTGCTTTTGGCTCCAAACACAGGTGGCCACAAAGTCTGTTGTGTACAACTTGGCTCTTGGCTCTCATGAGTTCCTATTCTAGGCCCAAGTAACCTCTAATACAGTTCACTTCTCAATTTTGTCTGTCAGAGGGCTGATTTCACCTCTGCAGCACTCCTGCAGGCTCAGCTCCTCCTGGCCTTCACCTCGAGCACATGACAGGCTTACATGTTTGTTTGTTTATTTATTTTTTACAGGGGTGACAGATTTCTGCTGCGTGTCAGACAGCCTCAACTAAACCCTGATATTAGATTGCTGCTCCTGTGCAATGTGTCTCTTCTATTTCTGTGTCTGATATAGATATCAGGAAAACTGTTTACATTTCTTGAGAGCGCCTCAGTTGCGAATTCGTGTTGCAGCAGCCAGCTCTCTAATCAAGAGTTTTCTTAGACAGACGAGAAGGCAGAGCTGTTGGCAGGAATCAGTGTGGGTGTTGATGCCATATTAATGTTTTACCTTGCTCAAAGGTGAGAAGCAGATCAAATTCCATCATTCCTCGTTTCACATGTAGCAGTACTAAGGAGAGAAATGCTCCTTGTAGATGATGTGGCTAAAAGCAAACTTTTTCTGGAGACAAAAAGGCTACACTTGTCCTTTGGGTAACTTCTCATTTGACCCTGAGAAAGATTTGGTGTTGGCATACAGAAAGGAGGTGAGGCTTTATGCCAAATAAAAGTAGTAATTAAGTCAGATAGTCTTTGCCCTGTTTAAAGCACCTTAGATCTTGCATTCTTCTAATTAGAGTGTCAATGAGCCATGGCAGGGACAGCTTATCATTGCCTATGGTTAAAGTTAACCTGAGGCATTTGCATTTTCCAGCCTACAGCAGAGCTCGATATCTTTGAACATGCGTTTAGACATTACACACAAAAAACCTGCATGTTTCTAACATCATCCCTGCTGTGGTTCAGGAATCTCCTGCCTTAGGAGGACCTCCAAGAGAGCACTCCCATCACTCCAGCTGTGTAAACCAACCACCACATGCATGTTCAGTGCAAGAGTTAAAAGAGGCTGGGCTGTCAGGAAGGCATGGAGAGGTAGAGCAAAGGTTGAAGAAGGTTGTTTCATGGACACTGAAGTATCTGTGGCTGCCACCAGACTTCCCTCTTCCTCATGTAGTCCCCATAACAGGCATGTATCTCAGGAGAACCACTGACAAAGTGAACCTCGATTTGAGATTAAGCTTTGCATTGGAGCAGGGGCAGTGGAAGGGAGCAGAGACACCCACTTTAAGATATAAAAGCATAGTTTTATTTAAAAGGCAAACCCAACTCTCCACTAGCACTCAGCTACCTACCTACAAGGAGATGAGGCCCTGGGGAAAGAGAGAGTGGGGGGAAGTGTTTGGGCTGATACAGAAGTTCCTCAAGGTGACTTTCTGGGTGTTGAGCCTGTGCTCTGTGTTTCAGATTGGAGCATCCCTGATGTCAAGCAATGTGGGCAGTGGCTTATTCATCGGCCTGGCGGGCACTGGAGCAGCTGGTGGCCTTGCTGTTGGGGGCTTTGAGTGGAATGTAAGTCAGTTTTGTTGTCAACTAAGATGTCACTGTTTACAAAGGGACTGGGGTGTGTGTCAAAAATCAGATGTTGTTAACAACAGAGTTGTATCAGCAGCTCCCAAGTTCCAAGATGCCTCTAGATATTGAGACAGCCTTAAAAATATGAGATCTTTATTTTAAGTGGAGTCCACTAAAAGTATTAGTTCTTTGACCTTCCCAGAAGCACATGATCATACTTTTAAGCTTTAATCTGTGCTCATCATGATTAAAATAAAAGATAATAAATGTTGAAAGATACTTGGGTAATACCGGAGTTTGGAAAAAAAAAGCAGCATGTGCTCCTAAATTCTGTGTAAAGCTATGGAGAATCGGCAACACTGGATTCACCTGTCAGCTGCCAAAATGTGATGTCTCTGGGGTGAACATCTGGGTGTGAATGCAGGTCTCATTCTGCCCTATTGAAGTGGCCTGGAAAATTGCCACTGACACCACACGGAACATGAAAACCAGGCCCTTTGTGTGTGATGCTAATGAAATTTCTCAGCTGCAGTGATGAGGAGTGAGATCAGTGCCAGCCTCACAATAAACATCACTCACCTAACTCTAAATCTCTTGTCTATATCAGCAGAGACTGCTAATAGTGCCGGAAACTTGCCAAGCATGGGCAGGGCCCACCAAAAGCTCTTTCCTGGGATATCTATTCACTGAACTGTGGGGTTTTTTTCTAAAACATTAAGATCACCTTTACGTCCTTTGTGAAGAAGCTAGAGCCTATGTTCAGCCTGGTGCATTGAGGACATACCAATATTGCTGTACTTTAGGTAAATCTATTCAAGTCATTTTAGAAGCTCATGAAGACAAGATTGTATGTCAGGGAAAATCTAATTTCATGAGTTTAGATTGAATTCTTTCAGATTAGAAAGGGACCTTAGATATGCCATTATTCTCACCCTTTGTCAAGGGACGTTACTCAGCAGCAGAGATCGTATGAGCATCTTTTACCTAAGCCAGTCTCTGCCACTGCAGGAGCCATGGCTGTTCTCCTCAATCACTCACAATCTCTGCTCATGGGGCTCAGTTTCATTTCTGATAACTTAAATAACTGATCAAAGTAAAATTTGGACTAATGTAAGGTACTGGGATGAAAGGTAATGGCCTGCGACAGCCAGGAGGTGAGGTTTGATAGCTTTTATTTGTGTTCAAGATCTCCTGTTTGGGCTTTTGCTGGATTTCTGAAAAGAAATACATGACAGGAGATACCTTTACACCTTCCAAAAGACCCCTCACCTATGGCAAAGCACCTGAACTGTCCCTTTATGTACCAGTGACAGAAGTGCATCTGTATCAGCCGGCAAGGAGAACATCCTGGCAGAGCCTTGCTGTTGCTTATTTTTATACTCCACAGGGACAGTCTGCTGCCTCAGCCTCATCACTTGCTAATCAAGCAATAAACAGATGCTCCCGTCCTCCGCTGAATCACTTAACTCTTCACTGCCACAGTGTCAGTGGTTTCAAAGGCCACCAAATGCAACAGAGATCCAGAGCAATAGAATACACCATCTTGCCCAAAAGACCAGGAGATGGAGCAGGATGTGCCACCCATGACAGAAAGACACAGGGCTTAGGAGGATAACTGCAAAAGCTTCTAATTACGTTGTAATAGTTCCTCCATTTGTCATCTCATCTGAGCAGGGACAAAACGCAGGCTGCTTCCCAAATACATTGCATGGCACTGTACCTTTCTGCTCTCTTAGGATGTCTGCTGAAAAAAGCAGAGAAGAAGGGCATTCCCGTGTGTTGAATCATGTGCTTTTATTTTCTCTGTCTCCTTCACAGGCTACCTGGGCACTTCTGGCTCTCGGCTGGATCTTTGTGCCTGTTTACATAGCAGCAGGAGTGGTCACCATGCCCGAGTACCTGCAGAAGAGATTTGGAGGGCAGAGGATACAAATCTACATGTCCGTACTGTCCCTCATTCTCTATATATTCACCAAGATATCCGTACGTATTCAATTGAACACAACCCTTGTGTCCAGGGCGGGGGTAGGCCATCCTGGTACAGCGCAAGGCAGCTCAGAGATAACTCCGATGTCCTTGAAAGGGCCAGCTCAGCTACCAGAAACAATAGCACTGTGTGAGTGTGCTGCTTTGCTCACGTAAATACCTGCCTCTGTATTGATCGTGGAGACCTCCCCTAAGAGAGAGAGTCCTCATTAAACAGCAGTGCACAGTGAGAACTTTACAGGGACACAGCAGCTAATTACTAAACAGTATAAGTACCACAGGCTGTCTGCCTGCTTTTCCTCTCCTATCAGATCAAACCTTAGACAGGGCAACTGCAGCATTACCCCACCTGAGGATTTGGCTGGCTGCATCCTCTAGATGTGAAATTCTCTTAAATTATCATAAATCTGCTGTTGTTCTTGTAGCTGAGTTTTCAGCATTAGGTATGCTATGGTTATTCCTCTCTCTTTCTGCCGCTTATATGGGGAAAGGGAGGCAGGTTCTGACTTAAGACAAAACTCTGCATCCTTCCTGGAGTGCTTGTAGCATTGTACCCTGCTGGTAACCAAAAAGCCATGTAAGCTATTGTGCATTTTACTTCATTTAAATTCCATTCATAAAGAGGCAGAACTTAAAGTCAGAGATTCGCTAAAAACTACCTGTGCCCTTGGAGGGAGAAGACTGTATTTGAGAGTCTGTAACAGGGACTGAAGTTGTCAGTCCTTTGTCTCCAGCTGATTGTCCCATGGCCAGTACAGGTCAGTTTTCACTAGGCCCTGTTGAAGTGTTTAGATGTCAAATTACCTTAGATGACATTGACTGGAGATGAGCCACACATGTGCCTTTGGCAGCTGTCGTCTAGGTCCTTCTTCCGGGCTTATTATCTCTCAGGTCCTGGGAGGTGCGTTAAGAGGAGCTACAGGCTGGGAGTATGGGATGGATTTCCTCCTCTAACGGCCAGGTCATGTCACCCATTGCTGCCACTGCTGTCTCCAGCATTGAAGTATTTCCCAGGGTGAGGTCTGGCAAAGAGGCATTTGGAGCAGAACTGGGCACATGAGGGGTAAATGGAAGATCTCTCCTGCAACAGCACCACAATGAGCACAGCTGCACAGTCAATGTACGTGGTGAAAACAGACCAGTCTTTCAAAATGACCTTCAGCAGAGCAGTGTTTGCCAATACCTCTCAGCGCAGGACCCTGGCCTCAGTCATTGCTGTTTCATCTCAGTGGTTTCTCCTCTGTGCAGCTAATTCACGCGTGGCTGACGGATGTGGCTGGTGGAGTTTATGGGCATGACAGGTGCTTTCTATTAAGCAGTGCTATTGTTTGTGGAGAGCTCATTTAGCGGCTGGCTGGACAGCAGGCAGTTGGTTACAAGAAGGATGTTTCCCCCTGTGCTTTTTTTTTTTTTTTCCCAAACATAGGTTAGCAACTAGGGCATTGCAGAGTCTTCCCTACTCACAGAGGAAAACAGAGATCTCGGTAAATAGTGTTGTCAAAGGACTGATCCTGCGTGGCTACAGAGGTGTGTGTATCTCCTGCTGGGAAGTGAAAAACCAGAAGACACAGTGAGTGGCTCCTGTGGTGTCCTGACAGTGGTTGTCCTGTCTCAGGGTTGCAGAGGTCAGAAGTCACACAGTGTGCTTTCTTGTGAGGTGCTTGTTTCAGGCACAGCAAACAGAAATCTTGCCCCATCCCTTCTGTCTGAAGCACTTGGCAAATGTCTTTACCTGTGTCTCAAGCAGTGCCAGATTTGCAGGTGTCCTTCAGGTTGATTTCCCAACATACATATCTCCCATATCACCTTCTATATCTGAGAGATGTTATCTGTATAATTCTAGGTTTCAGCTAGTTTCTGGTTTCACTCCCTCTGCCCGTAGGTCCAAACAAAACAAAGCCCATGGGGGTTTCTGTAATTTTAGTGAAGTCCTCAGCAGGTATAACCTGTTTTTCTGGAGTTTTCTGGACAGAAAAGCAAGCTGTTGACTTTTCCAGATAAATAATCACACAAGAAGTCAGTGATTCTTTAGGGGTCTTTTAAGCTGGAGTGTCTCCTGGCCATGAGGCCAGCAAGGTGTAGTCTTGGGTGGAACCTGGTCTCTGCTGTTTGTCCCCTCTTTCCCTCCTGAGTCTACCTGTGGATACATGGGCTCCTGCTCACCATGGGTGTTTTCACAGTCAGCAAAAGGAGTAGCAGTTTCCACCAACACCTGTCTGTGCCAGTGAGGATTACATGCCATGAAGGCTGCCTGTAAAATAGTCTTTTGTTGCTTTGGAGTCCCTTGATTTTCAAGGGACCTTGATTTTCACCCTCCTGCTGTCCCAGCTCCCAGATGCTGAGAACTCTGACCCGGAGGAAAGGTTGTCCTTATACCGGGAACAAGAAGGTTCACAGCCAATGGGCCCATGCTCTCTCCTCCTCTTCCACTTCACCTTCGTGGTGTCCTCCCTCATCAACGCTTTCAGCCGCAGCGGGGTGCAGGCTGCTTTATTAGATTTCACTTGCACGAAGCACTACTAACGCCAGACTGTCCTTGGTGTTTTTTATTCCAGACAGACATTTTTTCTGGAGCGTTGTTCATCCAAATCTCTTTGGGCTGGAACCTCTACTTGTCCACTGTGGTCTTGCTAGCAGTGACTGCTGTCTACACCATAGCTGGTAAATAGCTGATTTTTAAAAGAAACATTATAAACTGGAGCCTAGGATAGAAATTTCCCCTTTTCTACATCCGAGAAAGTATTCAGGTCCTGGTCTGAGGGAGAGATACCCCCGGTTGCTGGTAGTACCTTCCCTGTCATTCCCAGCTGTTGGAGACCTCTGGCTATTCCTCTCTCCCCTCCTGGCCCAAGGGAAACTGGTATGGGGGGAACATCACTGTTTTCTAGAGAATTTTCTGATAATGCAAGAGGCTCCCATCTCCCTCTGTGGAGATAACTACCACTGTCCATATTTGCTCAGTTTTTTTTTCTCTTTTGCAACATTAGCATCTTTCGATATAAAGGTGTTGAGCTGCCTCAAAGTCCTCTTATGAACGTGGACAAACCCTTCAGGCCATTCCTCATGGGACGACTTGTGACAGCTAGAGGGTCCTGGGAACCAGATCAGTGCCAGCTTCTCCCAGTGGGTCTGTCCTGTAATCGAAGGGCTGGGGGCAAGGAAAACCTTTCTCCAGGTGAGGTACCTGTTTCACTGTACATGGTGATTCATTCCACCTGTTTTCTCTGGCTCTCCTGACAGGAGGTCTAACAGCTGTGATATACACAGACGCGCTGCAGACCCTGATCATGGTGCTGGGAGCTTTGGTCCTCATGTTTATAGGTAAGGGGAACCTGCAGTGGTGTCATATGCTAATTTAATGATCCCAAGGCCATCAGACCTTAGTAGGGTACCTCACTCTTTCATGGATGGTGCAGAAGTGAGTTTTTACCACTCACAGAAGTGGTACCAGCACAACTCTCATTCACCAACAAGTTATACGTGCATCATCCTTTGCACTAACTGTATGGAGGCAAGCTTCTGGGTAACTTCACCTTGCTGGTTTGGGTTTTGGGTTTACCTGGAGTTGCCACAGAGCTTGCAATGCTGTATCCCTGGAGTCAAATTCAGCTCTCACTGTGCTCACATATATTCAGAGTGATTCTGCTGACCTTCTCTGTTGACTTTGGGAGTTACTGGGGGTTCATTTGGGCGTACCTGAGCATTATCAAAAAAAAAAAAAAAAGCAACAAGGAACTGACCATCATTAGTCTTTGCTTTAATCCTTCTTGGCAAACAGAAATAGACATATATCTTGTTTTATGTGATACCTTCCTGCTCTAGCTCCCGGAAGGTGTGTGAACAAAGTCTACATGCTGAGGACATTGTGTGGATTAGGATCATGGAGGTTTTCCTGCATTGATTCCCTTCCAGTATGCACTATTAAAACCACAAGGACTCTGGGCAAAATCCAACTGACTTCTGTAGAAACCTTGACTGCCAAATGTGAGAGTGGAATGAAAAGAAAGGAGATGAGAGGAAGATAGGAGAAAAAAACAGTAATGAAACTCAGATAAGGAAATAACTTTGCAGAGAGCACCAGACCTTAAATCACTGGCGTTTTCTTTTCAGGATTTGAAAAAGTTGGCTGGTATGAAGGACTACAGGAGAAATACAGCACAGCAATACCAAAGATCATAGTCCCAAATACGACCTGCCACCTCCCACGTGCAGATGCCTTTCATTTGTTCAGGGATCCAGTCACAGGAGACATTCCTTGGCCTGGCCTTATATTCGGCCTCTCCATGCTGGCTCTTTGGTGCTGGTGCACTGACCAGGTAAAGAAAGTCTTTCCCTCTCCAGGCAAACCACCACACTGTTATTTCCAGTGCACTCCTCAGTTTGTCGATCTGTGAGCTGAAACACGACTGGGTCTCACTATATGGGGGTTACTACCTTTTTCCTGGTCTAGACCAGAATATCACACTCCTTCCACCTTCTCAGCAAGCTGCTAATTTTGTGCACTTAGTGCAGAGAGAGCAGGTTATTTTCTTCTGTCTTTATCCCACTGTGGCCTGGAGAATACTGGGTGTCTTCATGCAGTTAGCGTGACAAGGATGTGAAAATGTGGATCTGGAGCTGGCTCTGAACTGACCTTGTGTAGACCTCCAGAGAAACCATTCATGTTCCTGGAGGTCTCACCTTTCTTATGTCTTTCCAAGCTAGAAACAAGCAAAAATGTATTGTTTTTTTCAAGAAATGCTGCTTTTGTGCTTTAAGATGGGGTAATTATGAAAACCCACAGCTGAACTTCTACCAAAGCACCTACAGTCTGCTTCATTCCTCATCTCTTGCTGCCATACAGCTGCTGTCTCCAGTCCTCAAGGTGGCTTCATTTCAGTGAAGGGCGAAATTATTCCTGTAAAGGAAATTTCCACCCTGCCCTCTCCTATAGCCCGTGCGCTGAGCTCTGAGCAGTGGCAGCAGGCTGCAGTCAACCGAGATGGGAAAGGTGCCATTGGCATGCAAAACACCCTGGGATTCTGCTGGATGAAAGTCATCCATGAGAACAAGAGAGAGAGGATAGATCCCGCTCTCTCTGTAGGCTTCTGTTTTACTCTCTGCTCCCTTTCTGCACTGATTGCAGGTGATAGTCCAGAGGTCTCTCTCTGCTAAGAACCTCTCCCATGCCAAAGGTGGATCAGTGCTGGGAGGATATCTGAAAATCTTCCCTATGTTTTTCATTGTCATGCCAGGAATGATCAGCAGAGCTCTTTACCCAGGTAAGCCTTTCCATGTTCCCTGCCACATGGCTTTATACTTGCAATGACCACTTACCCTCCACAGGTCTGCCAGCACTGTTACACCTCAGAAACTGCTGTACTGCAGGCATACTCACATAGATTCCTGTTGTAAAATGGTGTTCCCATGTCCTTCCTTCACCTCCGGTGCTCCCAGAGTGGCAGAAGTCACTGGGAATATCCATATGGAGCATATGTTGTCATTGGGGTCATATAGCTTCACGCTGTGCACACAGCACGTATCTGTCTATCTGGAGGAAATCAGTGAGATGAAATACATGAAGCACTAAGGTTGTCCTTCAGGTCCTATGGATTACTTTCATTAGGTATTTGGTGAGAGTGTTGGCAATCTACCACACAGATTCATGCAGTTCCTGGAGGATTGTGCAAATCAACCCTCCTTTTGTCTCCCAAGGAACTCTCATTACTGGTTTCTCCAGAGCATTCCATTCCCAGGAAGAATATCCCAGTTAGGAGGACCACTCCTGGAAGAAAGCATGTCTCAAGTGCCTCTTTCCCAGATTTCCTCAAATAGGAGTAACTCAGCCTGCAACACCCTTGGTAACGCTGCTGACAGGTTCATGGAAACAGTCCAGTTCCCAGAGAAAAACAGATCATCAAGGGTTACAATCATGCAACTCCAGGAGAGTTATATCCGTAGCCTGAACAGAATTTCAAAATGTCATCTCCAAGTTTCACCTTTATTTTACAATGTAAAATGTTTTCCAGCTCCACTCATTCTAGCTGTGTTGCAGCTGCACCTCTGAATTTATAGGAACCTGCACAAGGCATCAAGATTTGTTCCCATGAATCAACAACTTATGGCCCAACAGGGTTTACACTGACTTCTTGTCATTTTCTTGTCTCTTACAGATGAAGTGGGCTGCGTGGACCCAGACATCTGCAAAAGGGTCTGTGGAGCTGCAGTGGGTTGTTCCAACATTGCCTACCCCAAACTCGTGATAGAACTCATGCCTGATGGTGAGAAACCTTTACACTTGGAGGTGGGCTTGAGCCATGTTCCGCACAGGGGGATCATACTGCTCTTATCTGTCCTAAGGATGAGGAAATCTTACTGCACTTACCAGACTCGGGGATGAAAAAGCAGTGCTGAGAGGCCAAAGGTCTAGTCCTGATTTTCCTTCCCTTTTTTGCTCTCCCAGGGCTCCGGGGTTTGATGATTGCTGTGATGATGGCAGCCTTGATGAGTTCCCTCACCTCCATTTTCAACAGCAGCAGCACTCTCTTCGTTATAGACATCTGGCAGCGGATCCGCAGAAAGGCTTCAGAGCAGGAGCTGATGATTGTGGGCAGGTCCCTACATTTCTTTATGTCTCGTTGCTCTCATCATCTGTTTTGAGTGCAGCATTTACATTCTTCAGTCCGGACTCACTGAGAAAAATCTGGTGCCTAAAATATAGAACGGGAACACAGCCTGGGAAAGAGCATTACATTTTCCAGCTTCACCTGGTCAAAGAGAAACACTTAGCATATGACAGAGTTTGGTAGATCATTGCCTCTCTCTTCTCTAAACTTAACATAAATACTGCCTTAAACGTAACTGGAGTCACTGTCTCTGGAGGTCTTTAAGAAAATGTTATTTTTGCAGGAGTGATGCAATGCAATTATTCCTTTTTTTTTTCATGGAAAAGTGCATGGGCCTCCGAGCTCTGTGTCTCTGTGGTAAGTCATAGTGCCCTTTGCAAGCAAGCTTTGATACTGCATTACAGCAGGGGCATATAAAGTTCTCCTCCTGGTATTGGAATTTAATCTGCATTCTGCATGTCTGTAGTGCTTTTCCTCTCAAGTCATTGGCATTAGATTCTAAACTTTGCTGTGGGATGGTTGAAGGCGGCAGGCAATCTCATGCTCCACCACTGTGGAGTAGTGAGAGGAGAAGTACCTCTTGTTCAGCAATATGGAGAAACCTCTGTAACACACAGTGCAAAGACGAAGGAGGTTATGGTATGCACCTAAGACCCCAGCAGCAATTTTATTAAGCAGCAAATGAGTTGGAATTTGGCAAAGTCACTAGAATGAGCATTTTATCTGCGTGGAAAGGTGGCAGAAAGATTTGCTTCCACACACTAGCAACTCCCTCTCTGTTGCATCCAAGAGCTAGTTCCTTTGAAGAACATGTCACTCTCTAGGACACACCAGGCTGAAGGGCTTGTGCTGATCCAGTTCACGGTGCGAACCACCACGCCCTTGTGGCTCTCTCATGGCTGTTGACTGGCAAGTTCTAGCTCACCTCACTCTGAAATCTGTGAAGCCAGCTTCAACCAGGAACCTGTTAAATTGACTTTCTAGAAGAGAACAATTTTCTCTTTTCCTGTGTACACTCTCTCCTCGAGAGTGATCTGTGGATTTTTTCTTAGGAAATTCTGAAAGCAATTGGAAGTGTGTTTTGCTGCAAAACTTCATTTGCAGGTGGACTTTACAGCAGAGCTAATACAATTTTACCCTCATCTTCCAGAGTCTTTATCCTCATCCTCGTAGTCATCAGTATTCTCTGGATCCCGATCATCCAATCAGCCAACAGCGGCAAGCTCTTTGACTACATTCAGTCCATAACCAGCTATCTAGCCCCACCGATCACAGCTCTCTTCATCTTGGCAATCTTCTGCAAGAGGATTAATGAGCCTGTAAGTAGAGTGTCAACAACCAATTGATATACATATTTAATTTGATAAAATAAATGCATAACTCTCCCGTCAGTACCTAGCCTTTGAGACACTTTAAACTAAAAACCAGTCCAGCCAAAGTGTGACAATCATGGCATGCATTAGTGGATCTTAGCCCAGTCTCCAGTACAGGTGTGTTTGCTTCCAAGAAGCCACCGCAAGTGGTACTTCTTGGCAGTCTCATTTGAAAGCATGAAAGGCAAAGTTGTTCTGCACTTTAGGGATGCTGTATCGAAGCCTCGTTGAAGGCATGTTGCTGGGAAGAGACTCTTGCACTGTCTGTGCTCTATCTGTTCCATGTTCAAAGGCAGAAAAAGGAAAAATAAGGATTTTTAACTGAAAACATCCTCCTTTGATGCATATCAGTGTGGGTTTCCATCAGGCATACAAGGCCCTGGTTTAAGAAAGAGCAGAAAAGAAAAGAGCAGAAATGAGGAGAAAAGAGCAGAAATGAGGAGGAAAAAAGCAGAAAAGAAAAAAAGAAAAAAAAAGAGAGAAAACTTTAACCAAAGATAACATGCAGTGACCTTTTCTTTATGCTTGCCTTTTCTCAGGGTGCTTTCTGGGGCCTCATGGTTGGACTGTCTGTTGGTCTCGTTCGGATGATCATGGAGTTTATTTATAGCACACCGTCTTGTGGCGAGGAGGACAGAAGACCAGCTGTGCTAAAGGACTTGCACTACCTCTACTTTGCCCTCATCCTCTGTGTCCTCACTGCGATTGTCATTGTCCTTATTAGTCTCTGCACCCCACCGATCCCTGAAGAAAAGGTAAGTGACTTGCAGTGGCACCCTTTTCTCAGAGCCCCCGTTTGGTTTCCAAAAATCTGTGAAATCTGTCCTTTTCCTTTCCTCCCATGGTTAGGAAATGGCGTGTAATACATATGCTGCAAAGAAGCCCTTGCTCCTCAGCTTTCTATTCCCCAGGTCGCACAGTGTTAATGCTTCCTGAGGTACTGAGTGCTTCAAATTGAGTGTGAGTTCCCATGCTGTGCCTAGAGCTGGGCAGACACCACGGCCCATCATAAGTGGAACAGAAAGAAAAGACGAAGGGGAAGGAGATGAAATCATATTACAGAGCACTGCTGAGGAGGAATTAAATAGATCTAATTGTGGCATCTACCCCGTTTCAGCAGAGCCAGCATCAATCTTGCAGGCAAACAAGATTAATATCTTTTGCAACATGGGCGTTTAGGAGAATAACATTTTGTCCCAATGTGATCTCAATTACATTTAATAACTTTGATTCAGGAACAACTTTCTTTTACTTAACACATTAAAATGGTGCAGGGTTGGGAGGCTTTCTATAATGAAACCTTAAAGCAACTCTTCCCAGTCCCAAGTTTTAAAGCATCTGTCAATAGGAAAAAAGCTGCCATCTACCTCCAAACAAAGGTTACTGGGTAGATTTAAAAGACCTATTTTTTCCCTGTCTAACTGCATGAGGAAGCGAGGGTGATGCCATCATAGCATTTTCTATCTGTTGCTTCCTTGTAACTTGTAAAGCATTAACCAGTTCCATCAATGTTTGATTGAATGTTAGTGGTGTCAAAGATACCCAGCTCCTAAAGATTAAATGAAAGCAGGTGCTCAGATAGAGGAAAGGGGGAGGGAGAGAGTCTGTCTTTGTGTCTGCTTTGAGATAAAGTCTCAGCTTTTATTAGCTATCAGAGGATCCACATGGGAGAAAGAAATACTGGCAAGGAGGCACCATTAGTTCTGCTGCTTACGTTGTTCACTACTGCTCAGGGGTGGCCAGATGGTTGCCAGCAATTAATTACTGTGGTTTAATGAGTTCCCACTCATCATCTGACCTGTGATAACTAAACATGTGCAGTGCTCCCTGCCCACAGCAATAGCAAGACAAGATGCATTAACGTAGCACTGGCAAATGGTGAACATCATACCAACAGTTCAGGAAATGAGGAAACTGGCCACGGCACACTTACAGGCTTTTTATTCTGACCTCAGAGATTTAAAGCATGTTTTAAGGGTGGGGGGTGGGGGTGAGTTCAGGATGAAGGTCTGCTATAATAGCATCAGGGAAAAAGAGCTTATAACGACAAGAGATTCCTTAGAGGAGATTTTCAATTTATAGGTGCATGACTTAAGAGACCTTATTCGACATATTCTTCAAAGAGCCAAAGCTCAGAAAGGTGGATTCAGGCTGGAAGCATTCCAGGGAAGAAAGCCAATGGGATGGTCAGGAAGGATAGAATTTTGTCTGAAACAACTGTGTGCAGTTATCCCAAAAGAACAAAGGAGGAGGGGTGGTGGCTGGTCCCCTCAGGTACATCTGGAAAGCCAGCAAGAGAGGAGAGCTTGCTAAAGGGCAGTGAATGCCATAAAAAATATAGGCTGGGCATTTTTTTGGGAAGTTTTCTAAAGAGGATTGTTCAGGATAACCTTTGGGTAGGCTACAGAACCCACATAGTGCTGAGCTCAGGGCTTGACTTCTATATAAGAGATTCTGTTGAAGAAAGTTAATAATAATTAATGATATTGCCTGTGCCAGTGAGAGGCTGGACACAGAGACCCAGATTAATCATCCGATGATGGTGATGACCATCCATGTCCCATGTGTCCTTTCACCCTCAGTTTCTTCCCACCACAAGGAAAATGTGATGGGCTGCCAGGCAATTTTATGCCAGTAAGTGGTAGCTAATTCCCTCTTCCCATAGCTCGGTAGGAATGTGAGAGTCTGCCCCTCTTTGCTTTTAGTCTGATTTCCATTCAGTTTCTGACCTGGTTCCTCAGAGAATAGCCAAAGTGAAGGCATGGGCTTTAAGCTGTGGTAGATGCCATCATTGCTGGGTTGCTGCCTGTCTCGCATGAATCTGAATGAGCAGCATTAAACCTAACATTTTTCATTTTCCCTCAGTCAGAGTCACCCCAATTTTTGCCCTGGACATGAGCAGAGGTGTAGTTTTCGACTATCCCTCCTGGTGGCATGGTTTCTTACTGTGTCCTGCAAGCAGGGCTTGTCTCCTCATCTCAAGTTAGTCTGTGGCTGTGCTGAGATGGCTCAAGGACAGAAGAGATTTGGGAAGGAAGGGCAGGAAGAAGAAATCAGGATGGACATGTCAGGCTCTAACCTTCTGGGTAGAAACTAGCACCTGAACTTTGTGTTTGGCCACTAGTGTTCTCAGGTTGCTGGGTTTTGGGATGCAAGTGGGCAAACCTGTGGTGAAGAGCCTGTATGTTGCCCATGATAGTGGCTGGGAGGGAAAGGCTGGTAGTGGGTGTCCTGGCTGAGGGTATTTGAAGCGCTGGTGCTTCCCAGTCCCATATGTTGGTCAATTCACTTTACGAGCCTCAGATATTGCCCCCATAAAAATTGCACTGAGCTAGTTCTGCAAGCCCTTATCTGTGCAGTGCTTTGAGATGTAATGATGAAAGACACTGTATAAGAGCTAGGAATTACGCCATTTATTTTGTCAAGGAAAAGAAAAAGAAAAACAAGCCACCAAAGAAAAAGCCAAAGAATTGTAACAATTCATCATACTTCAGCAGATGTAAATCAGCATAGCTCCATTGCCTTCAAAGATCAGCAACAGCTGTTGAGCACAGTTATCCGGCTTTACACCAGCTGAGGATCTACACTGGACAACTTTAAATATTGAATCTGAATGCTTTTCAGATTGTAAATGTGCAAAAGGAGAAAAGAGATTTGTATCTGAAGTTAGAGTAGTACAGCTAATGTGCCTGCCTTTAAATGAATTACAATCCAAGAACTGCAAGCTGTAGCATTTTCTCCTGCTGTTTTGGACACTCTCCCATCCCTGTGGTGATTGATGCTGTGCTGGAAAACAAGTATGCAAGGAATTTGTTTGGTATGCTCCAGAGTTCATATGTCTTCATTGTAGGTAGTCCATATTGTGTCACGCCGTCCTTGAAAACCCTGCAAAAGAGCTTACAATTAAATTTGAGACTGTGAAGCTGAAACACAACTGTCAGGTACCAGATGGCATTTTGGAACAGAAGGATTTATTCTAGTTTACAATCAACAAAAGAAAAACTTTGCTGAGTTCTTGCAAACTCCCTTGCCCAAGGAGAATGTGAGGGTGAAAAGAGAGAGGAACAGCCCACATAGCATGAATGCTACATGAGCAGGTCACCTCCCCAGGGGTCAGGGCTCACCTAGACAGGTTGATGGATTAGAAATTCCCCCGGTGTACTCTGTGGGGAAGTATAGCCAGTCCCATGATGGCCTCCATGGTCACACAATGCTGCTGGTCTGCCACAGCACGTCTTTCTGCCAATGGCAAAGAGGAGAAAGGGGGACCCTGGGGAATTCAGATAGCCAAAACCCACTGCAGAGAAGCTTGAAGCCAGAACATGGGTGTGAGATTTCACCAAGGAGCCCTCTAGGGTGGTGATTTGCTTTATTGAACAGGTTGGCCGTGGTGAAAGCACCAGCTCCTGGGTGGGCTGGTGGGATGATAGGTGGTGAGGTTGCCTGTGTGTCTGTGCTGCTTTCAACTGGGAATCGCTCCCATCTGGCGGCATCTGAGCCCAAGGTAAACTTCAGTCCATGCAGATTTTGCTGCAATGTGAAGACAGTCATTCAGTGATGAAAGGAAAAATGAGGGAAAAGAGAAAAAGTTTTGGAAATCCTTTAGCACCCTGAAACTTTTCTATGTTCCAGTGACATTTTCTAAGTGATTAAAAAAAAAAAGAATCCCTGAGAAAGATGAGGATCATCAAATCAAAGCAATTTAGCACATCGTGACAAGAAAGATTAGCCCTGCCCAGTGCTCATCTTGGTTGAAAATGATTTAAATAAAGCTATAAATCTTCTGGAAATTATGCAACATTTTGTGTCAGCTGGAAACTCCTGCCTAGATTTGTGCGTGTAAAATTCAGAAATTAAACTCACGTTACTTTGTAAGTGACCCGAGGCGTTCATTTCCATGCAGGCAGAGCAGGGAGGCAGCCGCTCATCAGGCAAATGTCTGACTTTGCCTGACCTGTTGTCACCACTGCAGCCTCTCTGTCCCAGTCCCATCCTGTGGCTCCTCTGCAGGGTAGCTGATGGGCTGGAGAGAGATGACAGCCCACGGACCTAAGCAGCTGCATTTGAGTGGGGTTGATGAGTGTGGTCCTTGCTGCCTGGCTTGGCCAGAGCAGAGAGAGATTAGGACATGTCGATGACACCAACCTGCTTGGTGCACCATGGTCAGCCAAAGAACGAGCAGGCCTGACTTAAATTCAAAGAGCTGAGCCCCAGGGATGGTTAACCCTCCCCCTCACAGCTGCAAAAGGACCACTGTGAGGTTTGCAGAATTAATGGCCCCTCAATGTACTCCCAGTATCCCAGGGAGGAGACTTTCAGACTTGTCTGTCATGGTTTCAGCTGGGATGGAATTAACTTTCTCGCTGGCAGATGGTGTGGGGTTATGTTTTGGATTTGGGATGAGAGTCATGTTGACAGTGCACGGATGGTTTTGGTTGTTGCTAAGTAGTCAAGGTCTTTTCTGCTCCTAATAACTCCCCACCAGTGAGTAAGCTGGGAATGAAGAAGTCGGGAGGAGACACAGCCACGACAACTGGCCCTGACTGACAAAGAGATATTCCATACCATGTCATGTCATGCTCAGTATATAAAGCTGGAGGACATTTGGAGTTATGGTGTTTGTCTTCCCATGTACCATTATACCTGATGGAGCCCTATTCTCCTGGAGATAGCTGAACACCTGCCCGCCCATGGGAAGCAGAGATATCTGGACAGGGGGATTGAATGCACCCTCAGTAAGTTTGCGGATGACACCAAACTAGGTGGGAGCGTTGAGCTGCTTTAGGGTCGGAAGGCTTTACAGAAGGATCTAGACAGGTTGGATCAATGGGCCAAGGCCAATGGGATGAGGTTTAATAAGGCCAAGTGCCAGGTCCTGCATT